>JBAPGN010000196.1:0-28129 GCA_037355405.1 Vitis amurensis
CTCTCACTGAGATCAGGACTATATCGACTTATTTATATATGCACCATACTTCAGTATAATATATTTAAATAACTAAAATGTAGCTGATATAACAGAACAAAAATTAATATGCATTAGTACATAAAATAGTTGTAAAAAGTTTGTGAAAAAATATACATAAGTATTATGCAATAAAACTTTGTAACAAAATAAAACACATAAGTATACAAAACATTTGTGAAAAGTTTGTCAAATAACTAATATGTTTAATTAAACAAGCTTCAAAAGCATAATATATAGAAAAAAATTTAAAATATGTAAAGATTTAATTACCTTTACAAGGTAATTTTATCTTCCTTACAATTGATACTATATAAGATCATACAATAAATAAACATACACTTATACTTACACTTACACTTTCAATAACTTCTTTGATAATGAATTGCTTACTATTTGAACCTGTTACAAAAATAATATATTATCAATATAAAATGTTATAGATTTAATTTTTTTTATACTAAAAATGACATATCCATAATCAACTATCAAGTCATATTTTCAATAATATATGGTAACTTTTTAACTAAATATTCATCTCCATTAAATTAAACTAATACTAATAAAAAAAATGCAATATTTCAAGTATGAACATGTGTGTATATATAATATATATATATTACATGCTAAAAGTCATTCATATAACTTACAAATATTAAATTTAAGTACTAAAATTTTAATTTATAAATACTAAATGTTAGCCAGCTACAACCATAAACAAGTTAAAAATTTGGTAAATACTAAAATTTATCAAAAGTACTAGTCTTTTTGTTTGCATTAATAGACTTATCCATAGTTGAAGCTGCGTGGGACCATAAATTCATAACTTAGTCCAAAATATTTATAAAAATATTATATCAGACTATATATTGAATTGATAGCTTTTGAGTCATTTTTTTTATTGTGAAAACCACCATACATGGGATTTGGGTAGTTGAGTTATGCACCTCATGGTGAAAAGAACGACCCCACTTTGAAATAAATATTTCTAGCTTGTCCTTTCCAAAGAGTTCATTAAGTATGTAATTGGCTGACATCATAATCATGTTAGGATAAAGTAAAAGGTTGATGAACGCGGTCATCTAAGACTTCTACTTGCCATGTTATTTTAATGGGTCACCCTCTCCTATCATAATAGAAATACATTTGCCACTCAGACTTGTATTTCTATTGTTGCGGGCGAACGATAAGTTGGGGGGCGTTGCCTCCCGCGGTACGGTTCGGGGGTATTTTTGGGATTTCATTTCTAAGTGTTAGTATAAATACCCTTTTATGTAACCATTCAATTTTATACACACTGATCCATTCCAGTTTTCCCATCACATTTAGACCCATTCTGAACTCAAGAAATCACGAAATCAAGAAATCCATTCAATGTTACCCACTGATCCATTCCAATTTTCCCATCACATTTAGACCCATTATGAACTCAAGAAATCACGAAATCGAGAAATCACGAAATCAAGAAATCAAGAAATCCATTCAATTTTATACCCACTAATCCATTCCAGTTTTCCTATCACATTTAGATCCATTCTAAACTCAAGAAATCATGAAATCAAGAAATCCCAAAATCAAGAAATCAAGAAATCCATTCAATTTTATACCCACTGATCCATTCTAGTTTTCCCATCACATTTAAACCCATTCCGAACTCAAGAAATCACGAAATCACAGAATCAAGAAATTAAGAAATCCATTCAACTTTATACCCATTGATCCATTCCAGTTTTCCCATCATATTTAGACCCATTATGAACTTCTACCACTGGCGATTGAACCGGGGAAAGAATAACCTTAAGCATGGGGAGGTCGCCCGTGTCCTCACTGTTGCCGGTGAATTTCCACACTGCCTCTATCATCCCTTTCCCATCAATCACGCCGCGGATTAGCCCTAAAAAATACAACTTGAACAACCACTCCAACGCCGACTCCATGACCTTCACGGATGCTAAATCAAGAGCCAGCAGAAGAGGCTACAAAATTAACCCGCATCGGATACCGATAATCCCAACATCGGAGAGTTCGAATTAGGATCCAACGAATCTGAGAGGGTTTCAATCTTGTCAAGCATAGATTTACAATCTCAACCAAAAAGCACCCACTCTTCGATAATGCATGCTCGAACTACTTTTGGTGGAGCTACGAGGATGTCCGGCCATGTACAGAGACCGGAATCACCAAAGAGATGATGTAAGCAGTGAATGACCCAGCATATGGGGAAATACAAGGGGACATTTCAAATTTCAGACTAGAGACATGTTCACCTTATGGGAGATTCTATACCTATCATTCTCACACAATTACTTATTAAATATCATTCATTTTTTCTTGTTTTTCACTTTTTTTTAAGGACTTGATCATCTGTTTGGTTCAAATTAAAAAATAAATTAATCTATAACTCAAGAAAATGCAATTCACAAAAACCATAATACAAAGATGTTGAAACAATCAATATAATGACATTAATAAAAGAAAAAAAATGATAGATCTAAGAGATTTTGGGTTACCCGGGAGTCCACAAAGTGAAGAATGTCGGTTGTGAGTATGTTGACTATGGGTGAGAGAAAAGGTAGAAGAAGATTATGGTTTTATATATAGGGTTTATATATTGAGATTTTTTGGATTGTGGGTGGCATATGGAAACAATGGGATTTTTATATATTATCCCTCGTTATTAATTCTAAAAGTGGGCTCATTAAGTTATAATACTTAAAAAAATTTATTTTATATGATGTCACTTCTCAAAAAATGACACTATAAATATAAAACTAACATCATCTAACTATCTCAATTGAAGATTTTTTATATGATATGTCACCTTTATTAATTATAAACCCTATGGTGTCATTATTTTAAAAGTGACACCATAAATTATTTTTGTAGTAGTGTTATATGATGGATATTCATTTTTTTGAATGACTTCTTTCACCTCCTTGAAGGGTTTTTTCCAAGTAAGGTCATTGGTTTTTATCTTGGATGGATACTCATGCGTTTCATAATCTGTTGTTGGTTTACAATCTAATATCTAATTTCTAGTTGAGATCTATTCCACATTCTTGTAGGTCCTTGTTCAATTCTTGCTATAGAAAGCTTTTTTTTTTTGCTTGTTTCTAATCTATTTAAGGGTTATTTTCTCCAACTAGAGAGGCCAGTCCAATTAAGTTTTAGCAACTCTACTAAAGTATTTGTCTAGGTGACTGGGTGAAAGGTCAGACTTACAAGACTAGTAATTTAAGAGTGTATTTGATAGTGATTTTAGAAAATATTTTTAATCTTTCTAATACTTCGAAAGAAAAAATTTTCAAATGTTAGAAATGTTAGAAGCGTTTTTTAAAATTACTCCCAAACAAATCCTAATTCAATAAACTAATAACTTGGCTGAGGTGTCTAGTTAGGCAATTGAAAAAAGTGAGTTACATTTCAGTTACCACATTGAGGTGTGTTAACTTAGCTAGATTGAAGTCGAAGGAAACACTTCAGTGGCCAACCATGTTAATTGCTTTTCAAAGCACGGTAAATCAATTAGTTACCATGAAAATGGCAATTGATGATGAGATGCAAGTCTCTTTGCTGTTGTGTTTGTTGCAAGACATTTGAGAGACATCTATTGTGAATAGTATTTGTTTGATGTAGAGACAAGAAGGAACACTCATATTAAATAGATAGAAAATATATGGAAAAATAAGGGCAGAGGATATAATTATTATAATAAGTGCAACCAAAGATTTCAATCCAAGGAGAAAATAAAATGATTATTATGGCAAAGAGAGAAATTTAGAAAAGAACTACATTTTTTTTTTTTGGAAAGGAAATAAAGGAGGCACACCTAAGAAAGAAAAATGAGGAAGAAAAAGAATACTACATCCGCTGCATATAAGAATGATAAGAGTTTAGTATCAATAGTGGATAGATATCTAGATATTGTGGCAAAAAAGGCCATATGAAATAGAACTACTATGTTTACAAAAAGGAAAAGAAGAGGTAGCCTTAGAAAATGGAATAGAACAAGGATACTACAACATGAACTTTTGCATATTGGTGATTGTTAAGCTACCAACATAATCTAAAAGCTAAACTTAGGGATGACAATGGGATGGGTTTGAAATGCATCGCCCATATTCCAATCTCGTCACATTTATATAAATCTATTGCTACCCCCACCCAATAAAAAAATTAAACAGGACGGTGTAAGGTAGGGCATGTTTACTGGTATGAAAATTTCTTATCACTTGTGTTGTATAGGCCCTACCCAACCCTATTTATTTTTAAAATTTTAAAATATTAAAATGAGTAATTTATTTTATTCAAGAAGTAGATTTTTTTTTTTATTATTTTGTGTTAAAAATGAGTAAATAAAAATTAAAACTATTTTTAAATTTAATTATGCTTATACTTGGGATGCGATAGGATAGGAGGATACAAGGAAAATCCTAAACCTACCATTGGTTTATATATGTAAAAAAAATCTTTATCCCTAATCTATTTATCTTCATTTCAAACCTATTCTATTCGCAGTAGGATGAGATGAGTACCTAAAAAAACTTATTGTATTGTCATCCCTAGTTAAATTATTTGGTAATGAGGTAGCACTTGGACTAAACCCTCAATACCTTGTATAAGAGAAAACCTTCTTTCAGCTTGTATACATGTTCAATAAATATGAGAAATAACCATGTGTGAAGCTCAAGATCATGATCTCCCTTGAACTAAGGCTTTAAAAACATGTTAAGCTATTAATATATATGATATAAAAGTTTAAGCTATTTGGTAATGAATCAATTATATAGATCATGTCAACTTAATACTTGGATTAAATCCCTATTAGTGATCACAGAATTGAGTGGATTGTAGAGACCATAAGTCTATATCATGCATGCTATCCCTTAATTGAAGTCATTTTCAAATTACAAAAATAAATATATTGGTGCAATTAGGATGAGAGAGTCTAGTGGCTCTAAGAATCTATGCATAAATAATGTATGTCTAGAAACCAACGTTCCAACCTCAAACTAATGTCTAGATTTGCACAAGTTAAGCAAGGATATAAAAGTTATTTCCGTAGTGGTAAAGAGGTATTTGTTGCAAAAGAAGAGGTTTGCTACATATACCAAGAGGAAGTCTAAAAGGGCAATTTGAATGCTATAGAGACCATACGCTTTCCTAAAGTTATGGAATAAGACATAAGAACATATGGGTGAGAAATAACTGTGCAAGTTTTTGAAAGAAAATCATGACTCTCTTTCATGTGATCATTATTTGTATAATAAGAAAGAGTTCCTATCATTGGGCTTCTGCAACCAAGTTTGAGAAATTAGATTTAGTCTACTATGATATTGGGACCCATAAATAATCCATGAAAGAAAACACGTACATTTTGATAGTTTTGTTATTGATGAGGCTACATAGAAAGTATGGACATACTTGTCCTGGACAAAAAAATCAATTCTTTTAACATTTTCAACCATTTCAGACCATGATTCTGACAAACAAAAAAAAAAACCTTAGGTCATGTTTGGTACATAGAAATGAGGAATGAAAATGAGTATTTTATTTTGATCCATTCCTATTTCTCCTTTAATATGAATGAATTTAGTGCTTCTAAGTCTTATGCTTGGATATCCATATTTAGGAATGTAGGGTTGGAATGATTACTAGTTTTCATTTCAATGTTAAGTAATATTTGGAATGAAAATGAAAAATGAAATAAATTAACAATAATATTTGTATATATAGTTTAAAACAAATTTTATTTTAAATTATTTTGGACACAAGAAGCACTCTCTCATTAACATTTCACCCTCCTCCACAAAAAGTGCATGGCTTTTATATGTTAGCCAAGTATTTTGCTCGTTCCCCTTAATTTTTGCTTATATTTTTAAGTATCTAAGAGAGCTTCCCATGAGGAGTGGCTACAAAATATTTTTAAAAATTAAAGTAAAATAGAGAATTATTTTTTCAATTTTTTTTACTAGAAAAAATGAATTTCAAATCAAATAAGACTTTGTAATAAATTTATTAAGAAGTTTCAATTAATTATATATGATGACTCAAAAATAATTTTAAAAATATGAAACTTCTAATTAAAATTGAAACTCAATATATATATGTAACATCCCACATCAGACAGGAGGGAAAGTTCCTGGCGCTATATAAGTATGGACTTCTCTTAACCATGTAGACACGTTTTAAAGCCGTGAGGGACCCTTTAGGTCTAAAGAGGACAATATCTACATGGTTGGGAGCGGGTCATTACAAATGCTATCAGAGCCAATTTCCGACCTCGATGTGAGGGTTTGTTTGGCCCCGTAGGGGTGTTCGTCTATTTGGCCCCGCAATCTCGTGGGAAACAACGACATTGTGTCTACATGGGGGGGTGTTTGTGACATCCCACATCAAATAAGAGGGAAAGTTCCTGGTGCCATATAAGTATAGACTTCTTTTAACCTTGTAGACACGTTTTAAAGCCGTGAGGACCCCTTTGGGTCTAAAGTGGACAATATCTACATGGTTGGGAGTGGGCCCATAACCCACAGGTCCTAGGATTGAAACCTGGCTTTGATACCATTCTATAACAACACATTCCCAACCGTGTAGATATTGTTCACTTTGGACCCAAAAGGGCCCTCACGGCTTTAAAACGCGTCTACAGGGTTACGAGAAGTCCATACTTATATAGCGCCAGGAAATTTCCCCCCTATCCAATGTGGGATGTCACAATAGGAAACAACAAAAGAAGAGGAATAGAAATGATGGTGCTCATGGTAACCAAGCACAGAAAAAGTCTACTCCAAGTAGAAATCAGAATAAAGGAAAAACAACACAAAATGTAGATGGGATTTGTCTTACTTGTGGTAAGAAGCATGGGGGGTAGGCCATGCTATAAAGAGACAAGAGCTTGCTTTGGTTGTGGAAAACAGGGACATATGGTTCGAGATTGTCTAGAGAATAAGAAGTTTGTATTTGGGAAGCCTAAGGAGGAGAATAAAGAGGATAGACAAAAGCCTAGGGCTCAAGGGCGGGTATTTGCTATGACTCATAGAGATGCTCAAGCTACTTCTGATGTAGTGACAGGTACTCTTCGAATTCACACATTATTTGTTAGATCCTTAATTGATCCTGGTTCAACACACTCTTTTGTTTCCATATCTTTTGTTAGTTTGTTGGGTATGCCGATTGATAACATGGACTTTGATTTATTTTTTGCTATTCCTTTGGGAGATTTTTTTTGTGGTTAATAAAATACTTAGAGATTGTTATATGATGATTGGGTATAGAGATATGACAATTGACTTAGAACTTCTTGACCTCCAGGATTTTGATGTGATTTTGGGGATGGATTGGTTAGCTTCATCTGTTGATTGTTTTGGGAAAAGAGTGACGTTTAGCATTCTTGGTCAGCTTGATTTTAGTTTTGAGGGGAAACATGTGGACAAACCACTATGTATGATCTCAGCCTTGTGAGCTAGTTCTTTGCTTAGGAAAGGTTGTCAATGTTTTTTGGCTTATGTTGTGACTGAGGAAAATGATTTAAAGTTGGAAGATATACCCATTGTAAGGGACTATCCTGATGTATTTCTATAGGATCTACCTGGCTTGCCACTAGAGAGGGAGGTGGAGTTCACCATTGATTTGGCACCAGGGATAGCTCCTATCTGTAAGGCCCCTTATAGGATGGCACCTATGGAGCTCAAGGAGTTGAAGATTCAATTTCAAGAGTTGTTAGATAAGGGCTTCATTAGGCCTAGTGTTTCACCTTGGGGAGCTCTTGTTTTATTTGTAAAGAAGAAGGATGGATCTATGAGACTTTGCATTGATTATAGAGAGTTGAATAAGGTGACGGTGAGGAACAAGTATCCCCTTCCTCGGATTGATGATTTGTTTGATCAACTTCAGGGTGCATGTGTGTTCTCTAAGATTGATATTTGGTCTGGTTATCACCAATTAAGGGTTAGAAGTGAAGATGTACCCAAGACTGCTTTTCAAACTAGATATGGGCATTACGAGTTTTTGGTTATGCCTTTTGGTTTGACTAATGCACCTGCTACTTTTATGGACTTAATGAATAGGGTATTCAAGCCCTAACTAGATCAGTTTGTGGTGGTTTTTATAGATGATATTTTGGTGTACTCAAATAGAAGGGAAGAGCATGAGCACCATTTGAGTATTATATTGCAGACTCTCAAAGATAAGAATTGTATGCTAAACTAAAGAAGTGTGAGTTCTGGTTAGACAAAGTCTCTTTCCTTAGGCATATGGTGACCAGGGATGGCATCTCTGTTGACCTTGGAAATGTAGATGTTGTGTCAAATTGGATGAGAACTAATATTGTGACTGAGATTTGAAGTTTCTTAGGATTGGATGGCTATTATAGGCAGTTGATTGAGGGGTTCTCTAAGATCGCCCTACCTCTGACCAGGTTGACTCAAAAGGGGGTTAGGTTTGAGTGGTCTAATGATTATGAACATAGTTTCCAATAGTTAAAGAACAGATTGGTGACAACTCCTATTTTGACTATCCCTTCAGGCTTAGGAGAGTTTATGGTGTATAGTGATGCCTCTTGTCAGGGTTTGGGTTGTGTTCTTATGCAACATGGGAAAGTTGTAGCTTATGCTTCTAGACAGTTGAAGCCTTATGAATGAAATTATCCTACTCATGCTTTGGAGTTAGCTGTAGTGGTTTTTGCACTTAAGATCTGGAGACATTTTCTTTTTGGTGAAACTTGTGAGATATTCACAAATCATAAGAGTTTGAAGTATTTATTTTCCCAAAATGAATTGAACATGAGACAGAGGAGGTGGATTGAACTACTTAAAGACTATGACTGCATTATTCAGTATCACCCAGGGAAGGCAAATGTTGTGGCTGGTGCCTTGAGTAGGAAATATGTTGGTTCCTTAGCAGCTATTAGAGGTTGTCAAAGGCAATTATTGGAAGATTTGAGGAGTTTACAAGTCCATATAAGAGTTTTGGACTCGAGAGCTCTTGTGGCGAACTTTAGAGTGCAACCAGACTTGGTTGGGAGAATTAAGACTACAAAAGAATGATATGTAATTAGTGCAGCTTATGGACAAAGTTAAGAGAGGTAGTAAGCCTAACTTTGTCTTATCAAATGATGGGATTTTGAGATTTGGGACTAGACTTTGTGTCCCAAATGATGGAGATTTAAGGAGAGAGCTATTGGAGGAAGCTCATTGTTCTAAGTTTACGATCCACCCATGAGGAGCGAAAATGTATAGAGATTTGAAGCAAAATTATTGGTGGCTAGGTATGAAGCGGGATATTGCAAGATTTGTGGCTCAGTGTTTGGTGTCCCAACAGGTGAAAGCTGAGCATCAACGACTAGTAGGATCATTACAACCACTTTTTATTCCTGAATGGAAATGGGAGCATATACCATGGACTTTATGACAGGGTTGCCAAGAACCTTAGGGGGTAATAATGATATTTGGGTAATTTTGGATCGACTGACAAAGTCTGCTCATTTCTGCCTATGAAAGTCAATTTTTCTATGGATCATTTAGCTTCTCTTTATATTAAGGAAATTGTGAGAATGCACGGTGTACTTGTTTCTATAGTATCTGATAGAGATCCTCATTTTACTTCTAGATTTTGTCATAGTTTATAGAAAGCATTAGGTACTAAGTTGAGTTTTAGTACTGCTTTTCATCCACAGACTGATGGTCAATCAGAAAGGGTAATTCAGGTCTTAGAAGATTTGTTGAGAGCTTGTGCTTTGGACCTAAAAGGTAATTAGGATGATTATTTGCCCCTAGTGGAGTTTGCCTATAATAGTAGCTTTCAAACTAGCAATTGGATGGCACCTTTTGAGGCATTATATGGTAAGAGATGTCGATCTCCTGTTTGTTGGGATGATGTTAAGAGAAGAAACTTTTAAGGTCTGAACTTGTGTAGTTGACTATTGAAAAGGTCTCTTTAATTAAAGAAAGATTGAAAGCAACACAAAGTAGATAGAAGAGTTATGCTGATAATCGCAAACGAGATTTGGAGTTTGAGGTAGGTGATCATGTTTTCTTGAAAGTTTCACCTATGAAGTCTATAATGAGATTTGGAAGAAAAGGGAAACTTAGTCCTCGTTTTGTGGGACCATTTAAGGTATTAGAAATAGTAGACACTTTGGCTTATAAAGTGGCCTTGCCCCCAAGTCTATCTAAGATTCATAATGTATTCAATGTTTCAACTTTGAGGAAATATATTTACGATCCCTCTCATGTTGTGGAGTTGGAGCCTATTCAAATTTCTAAGGACTTGACCTATGAAGAGGTGCCCGTTCAAATTGTAAGGCACAACGACATGTTGTTGTCAAGTTGGTAAAGGTCCAGTGGAGTAATCATAGTATCTGAGAGGCCACTTGGGAGTTAGAAGAAGAGATGAGAGAAAAACATCCTCAATTATTTCAAGACTCGGGTATGTCAAGTTTAGAGGACTAAACTTTAGTTAAGGAAGGGAAGATGTAACGCCCAAATTTTTTTAGGGATAAGTTAGGAAAATAATAATAATAATTGAATTAATTAATTGATTGATTTAATAAAATGAAATAGGGGTAAAAATGTAATTTTCTGAATAAATACCCTAGGTATAAATTAGAAATTATTGTTCTTCTTGTTCTTTTTTTAATAGCGTTCCTGTTCATAGAATTCTAGATAACATAAGGATGGAGTCGAAATTCAGGGTTTGAAGAACAAATCTCAACAGGTAAGATTTTTTTTTTTTTTTTTCTAATTCTTCAATTTTATTTTCTTAGATTCATCACTTTTTGTGAAAACTTTAGGTAATTTTTAAAGAAACCCCAATCTAGATTAGGGTTTTTTTTTAAAAAAAAAAAATATATATATTGAAAATTTGATTTTTGATTTTTGTTAGTATTATTGAAGATAAAAAAAAATCCAGATTTTCTAGGGAAGAAAAAAAAAATAAAAATGGACATTATACATGTTCGAAGTTGCACTTGACAGAGAACAGAAAAAAAAATAACATGGAAGAAGTCTTTGAGGGAGGACTTAAGACGTGATTAGGTATATAAAAGAAAAAAAAATGAAAAAATTCTGAAGATGGTGTCGTTTGGTGTGTGTGATTTGGAAAGTCAAATGACATGTAGAATTGGTGTGTGTACTTTGAAAAGTTAAATGGCATGTAGAATTTGGGATGGGAAAAAAGAAAATAATATATATATATATATATAGGTTAATATTATTAAAAGAAGAAGTCAATCTAGGAAATTAGTTAATATTAAATAAATAAATTCTTGTATAAAGTGATGAGAGAAATTATTTCTAAGAAATTCAATTTAGTTTAGGAATTAGAAACAAATTATTGAGGGTAGATTTTTTGAAAAAAATAATAATTAATAAATAATAAAATAAATAAAGGGAAACTAATTAATTAAATTGTTATTGGTTAAGAAGTTGGAAAATAATTTTGTCATAATAGTATCTTTTTGTTATGTTAGGTGGGAGTTAGATTCTTGGGGCTAAACTCTTCAAGGTTTCTAAGTGCTTTTAAGGTAAGTGAAATTAATGCAGTTGTTTCTTTTAGAAACAAATTTTTATATACATCATTTGGAAACGTTTTGAGTTATTATTCGTTTTATGCATGGATCAAATATGCTTTGCATGAAAAGTATGTTAGAACCTTATATTTTGTTTACAATAGAGAAATGTGGAGATATTATGTTTTGCAAATTTGAATAATTGAAATAAGTGTTCGACTCTGGTTTGTTTGGCCCTTGTTAACAAAATATAATAGTTGACCTTTACATTTCTTGGTGGGAAATGCAATTGATTGGACCTCTCGGGGTTTGGTTAGAGGTTACTAGTACTAGTAGTGTTTGGTTCCATCCACCTTAAAGGAACAATTTGAGGCTAGCCACCTATTTGAAAAGTCCCACCTAATTGGGCACCATTTGATGTTTGATGACCAGAGTAAATAAATTATTTGAATATTTTGATTGAATTTGATATGAAAATATTTGAATAGAAATGAAAGTGCACAGTTAAAAGTTTTGAATGTATTGGAAAAACCGACTCAAAGGTTTATGCAAAATAATTAGTTATAATATCTCCTATTTTACAAGTGAACTTGAAATATTTGATCCATAGACTGCATTAATGTTCCTTATTGGGCTTTGAGCTCATTTCCATTTGTTGATTACTTTTCAGGTACCCTTAGTTCGGGTGAGGATTGATGGCTAAGTCGGGGAATGGTCATCATTAGGATTTTTCTTAGGATGTTATTTTTGGACATTGTTAGCTTATAAGTTTATGTTCATTTGGATTATTTGGTTTTTGGAAGCTATTTAGATATTGAACTTTTAATTTTTTTTTTTTTTATGATAGTTTGAAGTTGAGATTTTGGGATTATGAAAATTTTTTTAGCACTTGAATTGTTTGAGTTTGCAATCTATTTGGATAATGGATTTTGGTTGATGGATGCTTAGTTTTAAAGTTAAGTTTTGAAGATTTTAGATTTTTTTTTTTTGCTACTCTGAACAGGTATTTGGTAATTGGTAACTTCCAGTTACAAGATAATTGTTTGGGTCAGGTTACACTTTAAGCCTTCGGGTTTGAGGTGTGAAATGACCCTCACGCCTTTAGAGTGGGTCTTGGGGCGTGATACCTATACTGGTGACGCTCTTCATTATCCTTCTCTGCAATAAGGACTCTGTCTACCACCTCTGAATAAACACTAAGCTTCAGAATTGATATCTTATTCTTCAAATAAGGCTTCAGTCCATCCTGATACTTTAATGCTTTTTCCTCTATAGCAATCAACTGTGGCGCAAAACGTGATAGTTCACTAAACTTAGCCTCATATTGGGCCACAGTCAAATTCCTCTATTCCAAACGGACAAACTCTCCCACCTTTTGTCGTCGAACACTATCAAGAAAGTACTTCTTATAAAAAGCCTCCCCAAACTGACTCCAAACAATAGGCTCCTAATCCTCCAAAAGCCTTTTAGTCATGTGCCACCAATGGTCTGCCTCTTTTTCTAACATAAATGCTGCATAAGAGACTTTTGGCTCATCAGAACAATCAATGACATCAAAGAATTTTTCTATCTTCATAATCCAAGCCTCTGCCTTTGTTGGATCTGAAGTACTAGAAAAGTAAAGGGGACCCAACTTCTTAAAGTCCTCAAAGGAGCTACTCCTAGTAGATGAGGATTGTCCTTAACCATTACTTCCAGTAGCTCTAGCCTTATGCTCAACTAAGCCAACCAAAGTCCCTAAATATCTATAAAGCCCTTCAGTACTCATAAGGGGCAAAGCCTCAGGTGGATGAGGTATATTATCATTATCCTGACTGTTTTGGGGAGATGCAGGTATCCTTGGTGGCATGGTGTCCTATAAAGCAAAGAGATAACTAAATTAGGCACTAAGAAGCCAAATAAGCAAATCAGAATTGTAAGGGATAAAAGGAATTGAGTCAGATGAAGTTGAAACTTAAGCTAATGCATCACTCATCTATCACCAAAGGTAAATTAAACAAGTTTCCATCAAGATCACAACCTAGTGCTCTGATACCATTTGTAACGACTCGCTCCCAACTGTGTAGATATTGTCCGCTTTAGACCCAAAGAGGCCTTCACGGCTTTAAAACGCATGGGAAGGGGGGGAGGGGGGGGGGGGAAAGAGAGAGAGAGAGTATTTGTGACATCCCACATCGAATAAGGGGGAAAGTTCCTGGCGCTATATAAGTATGGACTTCTCTTAACCTTGTAGACACGTTTTAAAGTCATGAGGGCCTCTTTGGGTCTAAAGCGGACAATATCTACACGGTTGGGAGCGGGTTGTTACAAATGGTATCAAAGCCAATCTCCGACCTCGATGTGGGAATTTGTTTGGCCCCATAGGAGTGTTCGCCTGTTTGGCCCTACAATCCCGTGGGAAACAAATAGGACGTTGTGTCTGCATGGGGAGATGTTTGTGACATCCCACATCGGATAAGGGGAAAACTTCCTAGCGCTATATAAGTATAGAGTCCTCTTAACCCTATAGAAGTGTTTTAAAGCCGTGAGAGCCCCTTTGGGTCTAAAGTGGACAATATCTACACAGTTGGGAGTGGGTCGTTACAGAATGGTATCAGAGTCGATCTCCAACCTTAGTGTGGGGGTTTGTTTGGCCCCATATGGGTGTTCGTCTGTTTGGCCCCACAATCTCATGGGACACAAAAAAGGACGTTGTGTTTGCATGGGAGGTTATTTGTGACATCCCACATCATATAGGAGGAAAGTTCCTGGCACTATAGAAGTATGGACTTCTCTTAATCCTATAAACCCGTTTTAAAGTCGTAAGGGCCCTTTTGGGTATAGAGCGGACAATATCTACATGGTTGGGAGCGTGTCGTTACAAATGGTATCAGAGCTAATCTCCGATCTTGATATGGGGGTTTGTTTAGCCCCGTAGGGGTGTTGATCTGTTTGGCCCTGCAATCCTGTGGGAAACAACGAGGACGTTGTGTCTGCATAGGGGGTGTTTGTGACATCCCACATTGGGTATGGAGGAAAGTTCCTAACATTACATAAGTATAGACTCCTTTTAACCCTATAGACGCATTTTAAAGTCGTGAGGGCCCCCTTGGGTCCAAAGCAGACAATATTTACACGGTTGGGAGTGGGTCATTACAATGCATGCTAATTTTAAGTTTTAGAAACAAAAATTATCATTTTAATGATTAGATATCCCAAATGAAGAATGAGCAAAACTTTACATCCTTTTAACATTTATTTATAAGTTGGTCTTTGTTGAATATATGCAATGGGGGTTAAATAACTATGAAGTTATGAACCAATAATGAGTTTGGAAATCTTATAACTATTTTTTAAGCCTTGATTGAATTGCATCTTCGCATATATGTGAGTGCAGAAATGAAGGAATATGAGAGAGAGAGAGAGAGAGATAGAGAGAAACTAGTATTCAAAGAATCCAATATTGTCTTAAAGAATATATCATTATATTTCTTTTTAAATTGTGATCCATGTAGCGAAGTGAGAGAGTATATTATTTTAAAGAATATTTGTAACGACCCACTCCCAACCGTATAAATATTGTTTGCTTTAAACCCAAAGGGGCTCTCACGGCTTTAAAACCCATCTACAAGGTTAAGAGAAGTTGATTACTACTCAAAAAGTGCTCTTTTATAGCTTGTTATAAACTCTTTTAAACACTTTTGAGTAGTATTTATTACCTTTTAACTCAATTGGCACATTAAAGACCCTTGCAAGTGTTTCTAATTAGTTTTTGACAAGTTTTGGTGTTTTTGATAGCTTTTTTATCATTAAAACGAACCAAGAATGAGGGAGAATTTTGTATAATCCATGGCAAAGCAAGTTGAAGCTCAAACACATGAAGAATCCAAGTTTTGGAGAGCTTCGTAGCCTTTGCCAAATCAATCAAGTATGCAAGGAAGATAATCAAAGAAGAAAACTAACATCCATCAATTTCGCATGGCTATGCAAAATTTTTGCAAAACATGTGAAATGCCAAAATGAGTACAAGTTGTAGGACAGAGAGCAAGCCTGTGAAAGATGAATTTCACAAGCCTTGCAAAATTTTGCAAGCCTTGCAAAACCAAAGCTAAAGAAAATGAATTTCACATCCTATGCGAAATTTCGCAAACCTTGTGAAAATCCTCTTGTGTAATTTTTAGATATTTTTGCATTGACTCCGTTAGATTTTTATCTCGAGATATTTTGTGAAATTACCAATTTTCTCTTTGTAGTCAGCTAAAGATATTTAGGATATCTAAATGAGGAGTTAAAAATATCTCTATATATATGTCTTAAAATATCTCACTTGTAAATTATCTCGGAATCTCGGAAGAAATTCCTAAGAGCACTTGTACATTCTTTTAGTAAGAAATACATAGAGCTTTGCTCTGCCTTACCTATTCATTTTGTTTTTATTTTCTTTCTAGCCAAACAACCTCTAGAGGATGAATGGCTAGGTTTTTTCGTTTCTTGGACTGAAGGAAGCTAGGTAAGGGATCCGGATACAAAAGTGGGAGTTTTCCTTATTTTAAATGAGGAAAGTTATGACCCGTTAATGGTTTTTATCTTTAAGTTTAACTTAAAATCCCTTAAAATCACCTGGGCCAACACTTGGTAAGCTTTTCGGACTCCCTGGAGATCCATTAGTTATCTCTTGCGAGCCTCTGGGAGGTGGTTTAAAGGTAGGATTACCTAGAATGGCCAACACTTGGTAAGCTTTTCGAACTCCATGGAGATCCATTAGTTATCTCTTGCGAGCCTTTGAAGGGTAATCCAAGGTTAGAATCACCTTGAATGGCCAATACTTGGTAAGCTTTTCACGGTGAGAGGTGATTAGTTATCTCTTACGAGACATTGAAAGATGATTCACACTGAGAGGTCTTTAGTGTTTGAAACCATTAATGGGAAGCAACTGCAGTCTTTCATGGACCAGTGGGATCAAAACTTGATTGCTAAATACACACCGATTTGGGAGATAACCATTCTTTATGTTATTATCCCCAATGCGAGGAAAAGATGTGAAATCTCCCCCTTTTGTCTAAGGAACCTGAACCTAGTGACCTAAAACTCCAAGAAACCTTTTCTTTGTAATTAATCTCAGTTACTATTTTTGGTTAGCTTAAAACCAACCTTTTTCAACCAAAAATTATGTTTTCTTTTAAAGCTAACTCATAAAAGAAAAAACACAATTTCAGTACTTTAATTAATATCACGTGTGATATGAAAACCCATCCCTCTGGACGATCCTAGAACCACTATACTATGCTAGCTATGCTACCCTAGTATATAGTGAATTAAGTTTATAAATTTTGTTGATAACTCCCGTCCGAGGACTGAATTAAATAGAACACCAATTGGGGATGAATCAAATGGCGCCGCTGCCGGGGATAGTGCCACTTCACAGAGATATAACCTTTATAGAACACTTATGATATTTATCACAAGTTTGGTGATTTTTCTTTTCTTTTACTAACTCTTTTTATTTGTTCTTATTTTAGTTTATCTTTTATTTAGTTTTTAGTTAACCTTAATTTTTTTTTCTTTCTAGAATTTTTTTCTTTTGTTTTTGTTTTCTTTGTTTTTTAGTTATTGCTAGTTGTACATGCCCTATTGGATACAAGACAGTGAGGGAAGACTTGTGAAAATTGAAACTCCTCATAAAGTAGAGTTGGAATTGTGTGTGAACGTCATGGAAGCTACACCTGAAGATCAGCATAGTCAATGCTCAGGAGGAGAATTTCAACGCATACCGCTTCATGAGGGACCGCATGCATCCACCTCGTATGAGTGCACCGTCATGTATAGTGCCACCTATAGAGCAACTAGTGATCCGACCACATATTGTGCCACTTCTACCTACTTTCCACGGGATGGAAAGTGAGAATCCCTACGCGCATATCAAGGAAGTTGAGGAGGTTTATAATATTTTCCAAGGAGGAGCTTCAATTGACTTAATGAGGCTTAAGCTATTTCCTTTCACTTTAAAGGATAAGACCAAGGTCTGGCTTAATTCTTTAAGGCCAAGGAGTATCCGAACTTGGACTGATTTGCAAGCTGAATTTCTCAAGAAATTTTTCCCGACTCATAGAACCAATGGCTTGAAAAGGAAAATTTCAAACTTCTCAGCTAAAGAGAATGAGAAATTCTAAGAGTGTAGGGAGAGATACATGGAAGCTATCAATGCTTATCCTCATCATGGCTTTAATACATGGTTGTTGGTGAGCTATTTTTATGATGGTATGTCTTCCTCAATGAAGTAACTCTTAGAAACTATGTGTGGAGGAGACTTCATGAGTAAGAATCCGGAGGAAGCCATGGATTTCTTGAGTTATGTGGCTGAAGTTTCAAGAGGATGGGATGAGTCGAATGCTAGAGATGTGGGAAGAATGAAATCTAAACCTAATGCTCCTAATGCTAAGGCTGGGATGTATACTGTGAACGAAGACATCGATATGAAAGAAAAAGTTGCAACTATGGCAAGAAGATTGGAGGAGTTAGAAATCAAGAAGATACGAGAAGTGCAAGCCATTTATGAAACACCAGTGCAAGCTATGTCATGTTCCATTTGTCAATCTTTTGAGCATCTGGTGGAGGAGTTTCCTACGATTCCAACTGTGAGATAAATGTTTGGGGGTCAAGCAAATGTTATTGGACAATTTAAGCCCAATAACAACGCTTCATATGGCAACATCTACAATTCAAATTGGAGGAACCATATGAATTTCTCTTGGAATCCAAGGGAATCTTAGTACACGCAACCTGGCCAAGCACCTCCGCAAGCCTCGAATCTTGAACAAGCCATTGTGAATCTTAGCAAGGTCATGTGAGACTTTGTTGGAGACCAGAAATCCATCAATGCTCAGCTCAGTCAAAGAATTGCTAGTGTAAACAAAAGAATGGATGGGATGCAAAATAATCTATCTCAGAAGATAGATAATCTCCAATACTCGATCTCAAGGCTCACCAACCTCAACACAGTGCAAGACAAAGGAAAATTTCCTTCTCAACCTCATCAGAATCCCAAGGGTATCCATGAAGTGGAAGCTCATGAGGGAGAATCTTCACAAGTGAGGGAAGTCAAAGCAGTGATCACTCTAAGGAGTGGTAAAGAGGTTGATCTTCCTACAACCAAACAAGAGCATGAACTAGAGAGTGAAGCAGATAAAGAGAAGAGAGAGGAAATCAAAGGAAAGAGAAAAAGGAATAGTGCAAAGAAAGAAGACCTTGAATCTAATGTGAATGAAGAACCGGAGATGACCATCAGCCAAGAAGATATGATGAGGAAACACACGCATCTACTTTCCCCCAAGCTTTGCAGGGCAAAAAGGGAATCAATAATGCATCATAAATTCTTGAAGTGTTGTGGTAAGTGAAAATTAACATCCCTTTGCTAGACATGATTAAACAAGTTCGGACTTATACAAAATTCCTAAATGACTTATGCACTATAAAAAGAGGATTGAATGTGAATAAGAAAGCCTTTTTGATAAAGCAAGTAAGTGCCATTATACAGTGCAAGTCTCCAGTGAAATACAAAGATCCGAGTTGTCCTACCATATCAGTGATGATTGGAGGGACATGTGTGGAGAAAGCTTTGTTGGACTTGGGGGCAAGTGTGAATTTGCTACCCTACTTTGTCTACAAGCAATTGGGACTTGGAGAGTTGAAGCCAATATCAATTACTCTATCTTTAGCAGATAGATCTATGAAGATTCCAAGAGACATGATTGAAGATGTCCTAGTTCAAGTTGACAAATTCTACTACCTAGTGGATTTTGTTGTCCTTGATACGGACCCAGTTGCCAAATGAACTAACTGTGTTCCTATTATACTTGGAAGACCATTCCTAGCTACATCAAATGCTATCATCAATTGTAGAAATGGAGTCATGCAACTGACGTTTGGCAACATGACGATAGAGCTCAACATCTTCTATTTGTGCAAGAAACAATTTCATTTAGGAGAAGAAGAAGGACAAGAAGAGGTGTGCATCATTGAAAACTTAGTGGGGGAGCATTGTGATCAGAAAATGCTCAAAGATTTGAATGAGAGTCTTGGGGATCTTGATGAAGGGTTACCTGAACCCTCATATTTGCTTACTACCCTGCTCCATTGGAAGAGGAGGGAAGAAATTCTGCCTTTATTCAATGAGAAGAAGACATAAGAAGCCGTTAAGAAGGAGCCCCCAAAGCCAATTCTGAAGCCATTACCAACAGAGTTGAAGTATGCATACCTGGAAGAAAACAAGCAAAGCCTTGTTGTTATTTCTTCATCTCTTACCACTACTCAGGAGGATTGTCTACTTGAAGTCCTCAGGAGATGTAAGAAGGCGATAAGGTGGCAAATTTCTGATCTGAAGGGGATTAACCCTTTAGTCTGTACCCATCATATATTCATGGAAGAAGAAGCTAAGTTAGTTCGTCAGCCTTAGAGAAGGTTGAACCCTCACATGCAAGAGGTGGTGTGAGCTGAAGTGCTTAAGCTACTTCAGGCCGGTATTATCTACCCCATATCAAATAGCCTATGGGTGAGTCCTACACAAGTCGTGCCGAAGAAATCAGAGATCACGGTGGTACGAAATGATAAGGGAGAAGAAGTCTCTACACACCTCACTTCAGGTTGGAGGGTGTGTATTGATTATAGAAAGTTGAATGTTGTAACAAGGAATGACCACTTCCCGTTGCCGTTTATTGATCAAGTGCTTGAGAGGGTCTCTGGCCATCCATTCTACTGTTTCTTGGATGGCTACTCCGGGTATTTTCAAATAGAAATTGATGTTGAAGACCAGGAGAAGACCACTTTCACATGTCCATTTGGAACCTACACATACAGAAGAATGCCTTTCAGCTTATGCAATGCACCTGCAACATTCCAAAGATGCATGCTAAGCATTTTCAGTGATATGGTGGAACGTATTATGGAAGTCTTTATAGACGATATCACCATATATGAAAGTACGTTTGACAAATACTTAGTCAACTTGGAAACTGTTCTAAACCAATGCATTGAGAAAAGATTTGGTGCTTAACTAAGAGAAATTCCATTTCATGGTACACCAAGGGATTGTCCTTAGGCATATTATCTCAAAGCAAGGCATTGAAGTGGACAAAGCAAAGGTTGAACTTATTGTCAAGTTGCCATCGTCAACAACCGTCAAAGGAGTAAGGCAATTCCTTGGTCATGCTAGATTCTATAGGAGGTTTATCAAAGATTTCTCTAAACTTGCAAGACCTCTTTGTGAACTATTGGTAAAGGATGCTAAATTCGTATGAGATGATCAATGTCAATGGAGTTTTGAAGAACTGAAGCTATTTTTTACGACCGCTCCAATAGTGAGAGCTCCCAACTGGCAATTGCCCTTTGAAGTGATGTGCAATGCCAGTGACTTTGCTATAAGAGTTGTTATTGGGCAAAGAGAATTTGAAAAGCCCTATGTGATCTACTATGCGAGCAAAACGTTGAATGAAGTGCAAAGAAACTACACAACCATAGAGAAAGAATTATTGGTTGTAGTTTTTGCCTTAGACAAATTCCGCGCTTACTTGGTGGGGTCTTTCATTGTAGTTTTCACTGATCTCTCAGCCTTGAAATATCTGCTAACTAAGCAGGATGCAAAAGTGAGGTTGATTAGATGGATTCTCTTCCTTCAAGAGTTCAATTTTTAGATCAAAGACAGAAAGGGAGTGAAGAATGTGGTAGTCGATCATCTATCAAGGCTAGCCATCACACATAATTCCCATAGTTTGCCCACTAATGATGATTTTCTAAAAGAATCACTCATGTTGATAGAAGTCGCTCCTTGGTATGCTCATATTGCTAGCTATCTAGTTACCGAAAAAGTTCCAAGTGAGTGGAAAGCACAAGAAAAGAAGCACTTCTTTGCAAAAATTCATGCCTACTATTGGGAAGAACCATTTCTATTCAAATATTGTGTAGATCAAATAATACGGAAGTGCATCCTTGAACAAGAGCAATAGGGGATCCTCGGTCATTGCCACGAAAGCGCATGTGGAGGCCACTTTGCTTCTCAGAAGACAGCTATGAACGTATTGCAATCAGGTTTCTGCTGGCCATCACTTTTCAAAGATGCCCACACCTTGTGCAGAAGCTGTGATAAATGCCAGAGGCTTAGGAAGTTAATAGGCAGGAACATGATGCCTTTGAACCCCATTTTCATTGTTGATCTTTTTTATGTTTGGGGCATTGACTTCATGGGACCTTTTCCCATGTCCTTTGGCTACTCCTACATCTTGGTGGGAGTAGATTATGTTTTTGAATGAGTTGAAGCGATCCCGTGCAAAAGCAATGATGACAGAGTTGTTCTCAAATATCTCAAAGAGAACATATTCTCTATATTTAGAGTACCCAAGACCATAATCAGTGATGGGGGTACTCATTTTTGTAATAAGTCATTCGAAACTTTCTTAGCCAAACACAGGGTGAAGCATAAGATAGCTACACCTTACCACCCTCACACTTCTGGGCAAGTTGAGTTAGCAAATCGGGATATCAAAAACATACTGATGAAAGTTGTGAATACGAGTAGAAGAGATTGGTCTATTACGCTTCATGATTCACTGTGGGCGTACAGAACAGTTTACAAGACCATTCTTGGAATGTCTCCTTATTGCTTAGTCTATGGAAAAGCATGCCATCTTCCCGTGGAAGTGGAATACAAAGCTTAGTGGGCAATCAAGAAGCTCAACATGGATTTGAGCAGAGCCGACGTGAAGAGGTTCTTAGACCTTAATGAGATGGAGGAACTGAGAAATGACACCTACAATAATTCAAACATTGCAAAAACAAAGATTAAAAAGGTGGCATGATCAGTTAGTCTCCCGCAAAGAATTCCAGAAGAGACAAAGAGTCTTGCTGTATGACTCTAAGTTCCACATCTTCCCGGGAAAGTTGAAGTCAAGGTGGATAGGTCCGTTTACTATTCAACAAGTGTATTCAAACGAAGTAGTGGAACTACTCAATTCCAACAGCACTGGGAGTTTCAAAGTCAATGGCCATCATCTCAAGCCATTCGTGGAGCCTTTTTCTCGAGACAAGGAGGAAATCATCTTCCTTGAGCCACATCAAGCTTAACAAGACAAGTGGTTAGATGGACTTAGTCTGTCGGAAGACATTAAGTCCATAGTTTTTTGTTTTAATGTTGATTTAAAATTTTATTGATTTAATACTTGTTTTAATTGTGATTTCTTGTTTTAATTTATTTTGTTGTGATTTAATTTAAATTTTTGATGATCAATTACAGGTGGATTTCAAAATAGATGGGGAAAAGCTTTAAAAATTTTCTGGAGGATGGGAAAGTCAGAAAAACAGAGCAATTCACACACCTTGCGAAAATTTAGCAAGGTTTGCGAAAATCCAAAATCTCATATCACAAGGGGTGAGAAAATTTCGCAACCCTGCAAAAATTTTGTAGGGCATGCGAAAAATTCGCAAACCCAAAGCTACCTTGCGAAATCCCATGTGAAATCCAAAAAGCCTTTGCAAATTCCAACAGTCACTTAAAACTTTATTTAAAGGCCTCCAAGCCCTGTTTTCATTTCGCACACCCTATTCCCCATCGTGAAACCCTCCATCACTTTACGACGCCCAAGAGTTCATCGATTTTCTCTCCATTGGACGCTCCACGGCCAACCATTCGACGAGGCGACCTACACCTCTCACTCCATTTCAGACATGGCTCGTATTAGAGGAGGCCATACTAACCTTTCATTGTCTCGTGAGCCAAGACCGAGAGCCTCCTCTCCACAGGATTTGACAACTCAGACCCCCGACGCCCTGATCGTTCCATCTTCTAAGGGTGGAGTGCCCTCTAACCCTCCTCAGCGTCAATACGAGACACAAAGACCACCGACTTCTCCACCCCCTAAGCCATCAGTACATCACACTCCAGCTAAGAGGGCCAGGACCTCACGCCCTGGAGAGTCATCTAGACATGCACAGTCTAATCCTCAGGCCTCTACCGATTCTCAACGTCCTTCCGGCATCTCACCAGAAGCCATCATCAAGAGGCCTATGGTCACTGCGCCGCCCATTGAGGGCAATTCAGATTGTAGAGCCAGGTCATTTCATTCCAAGCTATATTTCGACCTCGAGGCCATGCCACAATTGTCGGAGCTTCGGGATTCATTTGGACTGCTCCAGAGATACCATCTCGAGCACCTTATGACTCCCAGGGAGTTCTTTTACCCCAAAGTGGCAATGGACTTCTATCAGTCCATGACTACTTAGGGCGCCCGGAGTCCTACCGCTATTCATTTCAGCATTGATGGGCGCCAGGGTATCCTTGAGGCTAGACACGTGGCAGAGGCTCTGCATATTCCATACGAGCCAGTGAATCCAGCACATTTCCGGGAGTGGTCCCCTGTATCTCAACGGAACATGGTCAACATCCTATCCAGGGGGACCTTTGGAGATTCAGCTCTTCTACGTAAGGAGCTTCCATCTGGGATGCTCCTAGTAGATGTGTTGTTGCGGTCCAACATTTTTCCTCTTCAGCATCTAATGCAGAGGCGATGAGCCATCCTAGATGCTTTATTCAGGATATCTGAGGGCTTCTATTTCGGTCCACATCACTTGATTATGGCTGCTCTCCTCCACTTTGAGGAGAAGGTTCACATATAGAAGCTACAAAGAGCTAACACTATTCCACTGTTGTTTTCGTGGTTGCTTTGTCACATATTGGAGCATATGGGCTATCCTACAGAGCCCCACCTTGAGCGACGCCATCATTGTTGAGATCGATTCACTCTCGACAAATGGACACAGTTGGTGGGATATTCGGCACCTCTAGGAGCCCTACCCAGGCCAGTATCTCCAGTGCCACCACAAGCTGAGCAGGCACAGCAGGACGAGCTTCCCACAAAATTTGTACCACCTACCCCTGCACCATCTATGCTTGAGGCCACTTCTACTATTCCTCCTGATTACTACTCAAAAAGTGCTATTTGATAGCTTGTAATTAATCCTTTTACACACTTTTGAGTAGTAGTTTTGGCCTTTTAACTCAATTGGCATGTTAAGGACCCTTGAAAGCAATTTTAATCACTTTGTGTAAGTTTTGGTGTTTGTGTTAGTAATTTGATCACCAAAGCAATCCAAGATTGAGGAGAGTTCTTTGGAATCTTGGGCCAAGCTTTGAAGTCCTTTGCCAAGAGTAAATCTGGAATGCAAGGAGAAGAAGTAAAGAGAATCTGCCATGAAGCATATTCTTGATGATAGTCGTGTCAACCACTTTTGGGACACTTTCTAAAGTCCAATTGATGCATGCTATATACCATTCAAAGCTCAGGAAGTCAACAATCCAATGCTTCAAACGGTGCATAATTCGGAGTTGAAACGAAGAAGTTATAGCCAATACAAGTCAATCACTCCAAGCTGAAGGAAGCATTTTGCAAAATGTTGCGAAATCACCCTTTTGCGAAGTGATTTCGCAGCCTTTTTGTACAGTGTGGTGGATTTCCTTCTGAAGTTGCCCGATATATGCGACAAGTTGGAAGCTGAGAACCTCAAGATGGAAGCCAACTTCGCAGCCCTGCGAGAATAGCTTTTTGCTGCGAAGTGATTTCGCAGCCCTTTTTGTATGTCTGCGAAATCTCGCAAACATCATTTTCTTTTGCGAAATGGTCCCTGGTGCGTCCCGATATTTGCTACCGACATTGGGAGATATTTTCCATCAGATTTTTGTTGTCTAAATCCCAAAATACTCCTTGTAAGCCAGCAATTACAAGATTCCTTAGCTTTTAAGTTAGTAAAAAGAGAAAATATCTATGTAATAATTAGTTTTATATTATGTTCATATAAATACCTCTCGGGAGCCTGTTCTCAAGAGAGGAGACCTTTTGTAAAGTTTTGGAAAAGCAAGTAAAGTTCAGGTCCTTTGTTTTGCCTTACCTTCTCACTTCGTATTTTCATTTTCTTACTAAGTTATGCACTCTCTGAGGAATTTTCCCTAGAGAATGAGTAACTAAACCTTTAGTTCCTTGGAGCTAAGGTTGCTGGGGAAGGTTCCAATTGCAAGAATGCAAAGCTTCGTGGTTTCAGCCATTAATGAAGAGGAAGTGAAATCCTTTAGTGATTTCTATGTTTTTAGTTAACTTAAAACACCTTAGAGTCACCTGGGCCAACACTTGGTAAGGCAAGTGATTTCCAACCATGGAGATGCACTAGTTTACCCCCTTGCGAGCCTCTGGGAGGTGACTTTAGGGTAGGATTTTCTGGAATTGCCAACACTTGGTAAGCTTTTGGAGTCCAAGGAGACATCCATTAGTTATCTCTTGCGAGCTTGAGAAGGGAAGTCCAAGGTTAAAGATCACCTTGAATGGTTAAGGCTTAGTGAGAGGCTTAAACCATTGCAAGTTGCATCAGTGAGAGAATTAAAGTTGAAATCTAATTAAAGGATGTATATGTACAACACCGGTTAGAGAATTGACTATATGTTGAATCTCTAACGTGAGGAAATGAACCATCTGACCGGAGCTATGTCTTTTGCATGAGGAACCACCCCAGTGAACCTGACTCTCCAAGGAATGTTTTTCTTCCTAAGTTATTCCCATTACTTGTTTTGTTAGTTAGTTTAAATCTAAATCTTTACCAAGCAAGGTTTGAGTTTTATTTCTTAAGCTAACCTTGAAATGAAACAAGACCAATTCACTTTGAATTGGTATCATTGATAACTTGCTAATCCTTCCCAGTGAACGATCCTGGAGCCACTATGCTATAGTAGCTTTTTCTTTGCTACCCTAGTATATGGTGTAATAGGTTATAAATTTTGTTAATTACTCCCTCAATCAAGGAGCACCAGCTGGACACGAATCAGCTGAGACACCAATTGGGCATGAATCAAATGGCGCCGTTGCCGGGGAAGGTGTCAAGTTATAGTGATACCATTTTAGAGCACTTGTGATCTTCATCACAAGTTGGTAACGTTTCTTTCACTTTACTAATTCTCATTCTTTCTTTATTTATTCATAATCCAAGTTATCTTTTAAATTTAGTTTAGTTTAATTTTGTTGTTGTAGCCCTGTTTCCTTTTGTTGTCCTTTATTTTCAATTAAGTTGCAGATAGATACTAGTTGTGTATGCCAAAGTGGATATGAGACAGTGGAGGAAGGCTTGTTAAGTGTGATACACCTCATAACAAAGAATTCGAATTGAGCTTGAATATCATGGAAGCTACACCTGAAGAATCAGCATAGTCACCAAGGTCATTCAAGACAATCTCAATGAATTCAGTCAATGAGGGACCGCATGCATCCACCTCGTATGAGTGCACCATCATGTATAGTGCCCCCTACAGAGCAGCTAGTGATCAGGCCGTATCTTGTTCCACTTCTACCAACTTTCCATGGGATGGAAAGTGAGAATCCCTATGCACACATAAAGGAATTTGAAGATGTTTGTAATACATTCCAAGAGGGAGGAGCTTCAATTGATTTTGATGAGGCTTAAGTTATTTCCTTTTACTTAAAGAATAAGGCCAAAATTTGGCTTAATTCTTTAAGGCCAAGGAGTATCCGTTCTTGGACTGACTTACAAGCTGAATTCCTCAAGAAAATTTTTTCCCACTCATAGAACAAATGGCTTGAAAAGGCAAATTTTCAAATTTCTCAGCTAAAGGAGAATGAGAAATTCTATGAGTGTTGGGAAAGATATATGGAAGCTATAAATGCTTGCCCTCACCATGGCTTTGATACTTGGCTATTGGTGAGCTATTTTTATGATGGTATGTCCTCCTCAATGAAGCAACTCCTCGAGACAATGTGTGGAGGAGATTTCATGAGCAAAAATCCGGAGGAGCTAATGGATTTCTTGAGTTAATGTAAGCTGAATTTAAGGGATGGGAGACCAACCAAAGTGAGATAGTGGGTAAGATGAAGTCTCCAACTGAGTTGCTTTCAATGCAAAGGCTGGGATGTATACCTTGAAAGAAGATGATGATATGAAAGCAAAAGTTGGCAGCTATGACAAGAAGATTTGGAGGAAGCTGGAGCTGAAAAGAAATACATGAAGTGCAAGCTGTTTGCTTGAAGCACCAGTGCACGTGAAAGCTGTGTCCTAATTGTAAATCATATGAACATTTGTGGAGGAAGGCCCTGCAATTTTCAGCTGAAGAGGGAAATGTTTAGAGATCAGCAATGTTGTTGGACAATTCAAGACCAATAACAATGCTCCTTATGGAAATATCTTACACTCAAGTTGGAGAATATCCAAATTTCTCATGGAAGGGCCAGAGCAACTCCAGTAACCAACAGCCGGATCAACATCTGCAACAATCTTCAGTCTTGAACAAAGTAATAGCGAATCTGAGCAAAGTGTGGGAGAATTTGTTGGAAACGAAGAAAGCCACCAATGCTCAATCAATCAAAAAAAAGGAAATTTTGGGGGACAGAGTTGGAGAGTACTGTTGAATAAAAGGTAATGGATGGAATGCAAAATGATATATTCCAAAAGTTTGATAACATCCAATATTCATTTTCAAAAGGCTTACAATTTGATAACAGTGCAGAAAAGGGAAGATTTCCTTCTCAACCCACCAAAACGCCAAAGGTGTCCATGAAGTGAAAG
>JBAPGN010000197.1:0-12060 GCA_037355405.1 Vitis amurensis
CGAGGTGACTCAGAAAAAGGTAAGTCGTACGAGTAGTAATGGGCCACCAAGGAACTACCGTGGAGCACTGGAAGTGAATTTAAAGACATGTGCTAAATGGACAAAATTGAGGGTCTACACCTACCAGAGGCTCACAAGGGGTAAACTAGTGCATTTCCATGGTTGGAAATCACTTGCCTTACCAAGTGTTGGCCCAGGTGACTCCAAGGTGTTTTAAGTTAACTAAAAACATTGAAATCACTAAAGGATTTCACTTCCTCTTCATTACTAGCTAAAACCACAAAGCTTTGCATTCTTGCACTTGGAACCTTCCCCAGCAACCTTAGCTCCAAGGAATTAGAGGTTTAGTTACTCATTCTCTGGGGAAAACTCCTCAGAGAGTTCATAACTTAGTATTAACTAAAAAATACAAAGTGAGAAGGTAAGGCAGTAGAAAGAAAATGAACTTTACTTGCTTACCAAACTTTTACAGAAGGAACTCCTCTCCAGAACAGGCTCTCGAGAGGTATATATATGAACATAATATAAAACTAATTGTTACAAAGATATTTAGTCTTTTTACTAACTTAAAAGCTAAGGAATCTTGTAATTGGAGGTTTACAAGGAGTATTTTGTGATTTAGACAACAAAAATCTAATGGAAAATATCTCCCAATGTCGGTAGCAAATATCGGGAGGCTTCAGGAACCATTTCGCAGGAGAAAAATGGTGTCTGCGAAATTTCGCAGACACCCAAGAGGGCTGCGAAATATTTTCGCAACACCAAGCTATCTTCACAGGGCTGCAAAGTTGGCTTCCACCTTGAGGTTCCTAGCTTCCCTCTCGCGGCATAAATCGGGCATCGTCAGAAGGAGAAACACCCTACTATACAAAAATGCTGCGAAATCACTTCGCAACAAAAGGGTGATTTCGCAGCACTTTGCAAAATGCTTCCTTCAGCTCGGAGTGATTGGCTTGTAACGACTGCAACTTCTTCGTTTCAACTCCGAATTGCACACCGTTTGAAGAATTGGATTGTTGACTTCCTGAGCTTTGAAATGGTATATAGCATGCATCATTTGGACTTCAGGAAGTACTCCAAAAGTGGCTGCTACGACTGTCATCAAGAATATGCTTCATGGCTGATTCTCTTTGTTTTTTCTCCTTGCAATCCGGATTTACTCTTGGCAAATGATTTCTAAGCTTTGCCCAAGATTCCTCATAGCTCTCCTCAGTCTTGACTTGCTTTGGTGATCAAAATACTAACAAAAATAAACAAACTTGCACAAAGTGATTAAAATTGCTTTAAAGGATCCTTAACATGCCAATTGAGTTAAAAGGCCTAAACTACTACTCAAAAGTGTGTAAAAGGATTAATTATAGGCTATCAAATAGCACTTTTTGAGTAGTAATCACTCCCCCCAACCGACATATTGCTAGTCCCTTAGCAATATAGGAGAGAAAAATGAAAATAAATAGTAAACTAATCTAAAATTTACAACATCATGCTGAAAGAAAATAATTCTCTAGTGGCATGATGATCTAATTCTCACATGAAGCATTAAAGAAATACAAACCCAAATCTTAACAAGAGTCATAACAACTATGCTAAACACTGTCAATCAAGGGAGTGCATTATGCAAACTGAAGTTTTAAAATCATTTCCACTTTCTAAGAATCAAACTTTAATCTTCCACAAAAATCTATGTGTATTGGTACCTTAGGTTCCGAGAATAATATGTTAAACTAGTCTCACCCCCCAACCTATCTCTTTTCAATACTTTAGCAATCTGACCAAAATTAATAAGAAAAGAACACACCTCTTTTTTTTTTTTAGAAAGCTTAATGGGGTACTCTTTCTGAATTGTCCATGTAATGGGGATCCATCGATGACTCCCAACCAATTAAGGTTTAGGGCACCAAGCTTTAAGGATTTTTCAACCACTAACTCCTCGGATTTTTCCTCGGACTTTTAAGAATGAATTTCTAATACTCAAGCATCTACCATATGCTAACTCTACCTATTCACCCTTATAACGAGCATTGAGATCGGTGACTCTCAACCAATTAAGGCTTAGGGCACCAGGCTTTAAAGATTTTCACCATATACCCCTCAGACCTTGCTCGGGTTTCAAGGTAAGCAAACAACTTTCTTTATTTCAAAGGCTCATTGGCCTTTTGCAGGGTGTTTCAATTTTATCAAATGAGGTCAAATAAACCAAGTCCCAAAACTATCCTAAGTCAAGAGGGAAATAGCTTTTCATGTTATAATCAGAATCTAATGTGCACAGTGTGTGAATAGCTTAAAGTAGAAGAACTAAATTCAATTTCAATAGAAGTTTCAACAATTGAACCACTTTAGTGAGCATATTCCATACTCTAAGTTAAGTGAAAAACAACAGTTCAATTTCTCTTGGTTTAATTTGAAAATTTTTCCTCAAAATTCATGGAGAATAAAATAACAAAAGTAAAAAAAGTAAAACTACAACTATTTAACCAATATAATTGCAATACCAAAAAGATTTAGCATACTTCCTTCCTCATACCCCCCAACCGAACTGAGCATTGTCCTCAATGTGATTTGAGTGACTGTAATTAAAGGGAGGAAGTGGTACCTCTTGGTTGATATCAAATTCGAATATTGATTGGGGAAAACCACATGTTTCAAAAAGAATAGAATATATGAGAAAAGGAAATAAGGATAACTTAATGCTAACTTTTAACAAGAAATATTCAACTTGTATTACTTTCTGTTCATTCAAGTACAGTGCAAAAGACAAGTAATCACAAGGAATCCCAAATATAGTACCAAAATACTGGGATTTCTTTTCAACTAAAAAAAACGAAATACAGAAAAATATTAGATATATAATAGTCTGATGAGTGGTGCTGGGACTAGAACTAGGCAGATGGATCTGCTGCCTCTTCAGTAGGTGCATCAGCTGGGGCTTCGGGCTCTGGAGTATGAGACTCTGAAGGCTGAGAGTGTGGCTCTGCTGGAGTAGATGTGGAGGGCTCTACAGCTTGTGGCAGATCGAAATGGATTTGAAGCTGCCTTAAGATGGCAGCTTGTTGAGCCTGAGTGGCCAACATCTGCTCTTGGCATGCTCTGATGGCTGCCATCTCCTGAGCAAGACTGCTCTGAGAAGCTGTAAGAGTCTCCAATGCACGGCACAACTCTCGATATTCAGATATAGGAATGGCCATCCTCGGCTCAGCTGATGTGGATGGCTGAGATGAAGCTGGAGCAGCTGGTGGAGCTCTAGGAATGGCAGGAGTGGCAACTGTTATACTCTCAGGTATATGTCTTGGAGATGCTCTCCTTGCAGCTGGCTGAGGCTGCTCAGGCTGATCAACTTTGTAGGCCGTCATGTTATTCCATTTATCAAGAGTGAATGGTTCACGGCAAATTCGCTTTCTCTCCAGCTGAGGCTCAGAAGGATATCCCAAGTGCTCTAGAATTTGGCATAGCAGCCTTGGAAAGAGGAGGGGAATGCAATCAGCTCTTTGCAGCTTCTTTTTGTGAACCTTCTCTTCGAAATAGAGAAGGGCTGCTAGGATCAAATGGTGAGGCCCAAAGAAAAATCCTTCTGACATCTTGTAAAGAGCTTCTAAGAGGACTCCCCTTCTTTGGGTCCAATGCTGCAATGGATAGATATTATGCCGCAAAAAGGGCATCAATCAAAAACATAACTGGAAGAAGCTCCCCCCTCAGCAGATGTGATCGATTTGCAGCTCCTCTGGAAATGGTGCACACCATCTCCAGCTCAGTAGGATTGGCCCAAGCTCTAAAATTATCGAATTGAGTTGGCTCAAAAGGAATTTGCAGGGCTTCAGCAATATGGCGTGCTCCCAATACACCATGTCTCCCATCAATAGTAAAATGAATCAAAGTTGGATTCCTGACCTCTTTGGTTGTCATGGATTGGTAGAAATCCATTGCTATCCGGGGGTAGAAAAAATCTCTTGGAGCTAGCAAATGCTCCATATGGTACCTCCTTAGCAGCTGGAATGATTGGGCAAGCTCCGGCCTCACTTGGAATGCTGCTATATCGAAACACAACTCGGAATGGAATGGCCGAGATCGACAATCCAAATTTCCCTCTATTGGGGGCTGAGTTAGCATTGGCCTTCTGATCACTTCTTCCGGAGCTACTTCAGATTGAATTTGGGGCTCTGGAAGTGGCGCTTGAGGCTTCTTCGATTTTTCTTGTGGCGCTGGAGATGGTACCGACGACTGAACTGGCGAAGGAACTGGAGTTGCAACTGGAGAAGGAATTGGTGAGGATATCGGAGATTGAACAGGTGACGGCTCTGGGGACTGCTCAGTCAAATCGATGGGTTCTGAGCTCTCAACCCTTGGCTTCTTTTGCAATGGTCGACCTCCTGACCTGGTAAGGTATCGTCTTGCCGGCGGCTTTGGCGGCGCAGGCTTCACCGGAGGTGGAATTGGTCTTGACGGTGAAGGCTCTGGAGCAGAATCTGGAAGTGGCTCCTTTCGTAGACTCTTCTTGCGGTTCGAAGGAGATGAAGACTTAGCCCCTCGTGTTCGTGCCATTTTGGGCTACCGAACTTTGGCCGACGTTGATGATCTGAGAGGATGACCGGAGGTTTGGACGGCGAGGCACACTGAAGAAGACGAACAAGCTGTGAGAATGGTGTTCTGATTTTTGAAACCCTTTTCGCAGCTCAAATGACCGGTATAAATAGGAAAAACGGAAGCCTAAGGGTCAGTTTGAGTTTCGCAACAAAACGCCAATTTCGCAGCAACTTCGCAGTGCGTTTCGCAGCTGCGAAATTGATGTTACTGTGCTGCGAAGTTGCACACGTGTGCCAAAATCGTTTTCGCAATTGCGAAATACCCTGCGGAATGGGACTTTTGGTGCGAAATCAAGCTTTTCCTCTTCGCAATGCGTTTCACAGCTGCGAAACTGATGTTCCTGTGCTGCGAAGTGGCACTCGTGTGTCATTTCCACTTTCGCAATTGCGAAAATTTTCGCAGAGAATCCCAAAGTGTTGCGCAATGATTTGGCAACAAAATGTTCATTTCGCATAAGTTTTCTTCATTCTGCGAGATTTCGCAGAGCTCTGTTTTTCCTCTGTTTTTGCTCTGTTTCTGCTCCGATTTCGACCCGATTTTTTTTTCTTTCAATTCCCTTGAAATTTCTTCCACCTGGGATCATTCAAAACGATTAAAACACACCTAAAAACATGATTTAAGATCAAAAACTAAGATCAAATGTATAGAAAAAACTTGAAAATTTCAAAATTTACAAACTGAACTGTGGTAAAACCACGTCCAGCAAACCCTTTTTCACTTAGGCTTTTTAAGGTTCAAGGAGGTTGATTACCTCCTTTTCTGGTTTGAATGGCTCCATGAATGGCTTGAGACGATATCCATTGACTCTAAAGCTGTCCTTGCCATTGGCATTCAATAATTCCACCACTCCATTGGAATATACTCAGTGAATAATGAACAGGCCTATCCACCTTGACTTGAGCTTCCTAGGAAAGATATGGAGTCTTGTATCATACAGCAAAACTCTTTTCCCTTCCTGAAATTCCTTGTTGGAGATGAGTTGGTCATGCCACTTCTTCATCCTTTGTTTTGCAACTTTGGAATTGATATAAGCATTATTTCTTAATTCCTCCATCTCATTAAGGTCTAGATATCTCTTTTCTCCTGCCTTGATCAAGTCCATGTTCAACTTCTTTATTGCCCACCAAACTTTGTATTCAACTTCCACAGGGAGATGGCATGCTTTACCATAGACAAGACGATAGGGAAACATCCCAAGAATAGTCTTATAAGTTGTTCTATATGCCCACAATGAATCATGAAGCCTAATAGACCAATCTTTTCTGTTGGAATTCACCACTTTCATCAATATGTTCTTTATTTCCCTGTTAGCTAGCTCAACTTGCCCGGAAGTCTGAGGATGATAAGGTGTAGCCACCTTATGCTTCACTCCATACTTGGATAACAAAGCTTCAAAAGGTTTGTTGCAAAAATGAGCACCTCCATCACTGATTATGGCTTTGGGCACCCCAAATCTTGAGAAAATGTTCTCTTTAAGAAACTTGAGAACCACCTTATGATCATTTTGTTTACAGGGGATTGCCTCAACCCACTTAGAAACATAATCTACCCCCACCAAAATGTAAGAATTACCAAAAGACATTGGGAAGGGCCCCATGAAGTCAATGCCCCATACATCAAATAACTCAACTATCAGAATGGGGTTCATAGGCATTTGATTTCTTTTTGTTAGCTTTCCAAGCCTTTGGCATCTATCACAATTCCTACACATGATGTGGGCATCTTTGAAAAGAAATGGCAAAGTAAACCCTGATTGCAATACCTTCATGGCTGTTTTCTGAGAGGCAAAATGGCCTCCACATGCATTCTCATGACAATGAGATAGAATCCCTTGCTGCTCATCTTCAGGGACACATTTCCTAATGATCTGATCTGCACAATACTTAAAGAGAAAGGGCTCTTCCCAATAATAAGCATGAATTTTGGCTAAGAAGTGCTTCCTGTCATGTGCATTCCACTCACTTGGAATTTCACCAGTCACTAGATAATTAGTAATATGAGCATACCAAGGAGTTTTCACTAGGAACATTAGTGATTCTTCAGGAAAATCATCATTAATAGGCAAGGGATGGGAATTATGTGCTATAACTAACCTTGACAGGTGGTCAGCTACCACATTCTCCACTCTTTTCTTATCTTTGATTTGAAGATCGAATTCTTGTAACAAAAGAATCCATCTAATCAACCTTGCTTTTGCATCTTGCTTTGTCAATAAATACTTCAAGGCTGAATGGTCAGTAAACACAATGATGAAAGACCCCACTAAATAAGCTCGAAATTTATCCAAAGCAAATACCACAGCTAACAATTCTTTCTCTGTAGTTGTGTAGTTCCTTTGAGCTTCATTTAGTGTTTTACTTGCATAATAAATCACATAGGGCTTCCCATCTTCTCTTTGGCCAAGCACAGCTCCTATAGCAAAGTCACTGGCATCACACATCAGTTCAAAAGGTAATTGCCAGTTAGGGGCTCTAACTATTGGAGTTGTTGTTAAAAATTTCTTCAATTGATCAAAGCTATGTTGACACCTTTCATCCCATATAAACTTAGCATCCTTAGCTAACAGCTCACAAAGAGGTTTTGAAAGACTTGAAAAACCTTTTATAAACCGCCTATAGAATCCTGCATGGCCAAAGAACTGCCTTACTCCTTTTACAGTTGTTGGAGATGGTAATTTGACAATAAGCTTCACCTTTGCTTTATCAACTTCAATGCCTTTTTCAGAGAAGATATGGCCAAGGACAATTCCTTGACATACCATAAAATGGCATTTCTCCCAGTTGAGCACCAGGTCCTTTTCAATGCATCTGTGAAGAACTGCTTCCAAATTAACCAAGCATTCCTCAAATGTACCTCCATATACGATGATTTCATCCATGAAAACCTCCATAATTCGCTCCACCATATCACTGAAAATACTCAACATACATCTTTGAAATGTAGCAGGTGCATTGCATAAACCAAAAGGCATTCTCCTGTAAGCATATGTTCCAAATGGACATGTAAAAGTGGTCTTTTCCTGATCTGCCAAATCAATTTCAATCTGAAAATACCCTGAATACCCATCCAAGAAACAATAGAACGGATGTCCAGAGACTCTCTCCAACACTTGATCAATAAATGGCAATGGAAAATGATCTTTCCTGGTTACAACATTCAGCTTTCTATAATCAATACACACCCTCCAACCTGAAGTGAGACGTGTAGTAATTTCTTCCCCTTTTTCATTTTGAACCACTGTGATCCCTGACTTCTTAGGTACCACTTGAGTAGGACTCACCCAAGGGCTATCAGATATAGGGTAAATGATTCCTGCTTGAAGTAGCTTCAGCACCTCAGCTCGCACCACCTCTTGTAGATGAGGATTCAACCTTCTTTGAAATTGACGAATTGGTTTTGCTTCCTCCTCCATATATATATGATGAGTACAAACTAAAGGACTAATGCCTTTCAAGTCAGATATTTGCCATCTTATTGCCTTCTTACACCTCTTGAGAACTTCCATTAAACAATTCTCTTGATGACTAGTCAGAGATGAAGATATCACAACAGGACATTGATTATTCTCCTCCAGATAGGTATATTTCAGCTCCACTGGTAAAGGCTTCAGATTGACTTTTGGAATTTCTTTTTCAACAGCTGCCTCTTCTTCTTTATTGAACAAAGGTAGAATCTCTTCTATCTTTCTCCAACTTTGTAAAGTAGCCAGCCCAATAGGAGATTCAGATAAACCTTCCTCAATATCCACAAGACTTTCATTCAACTTGTCTTGCATATTTTGATTACAGTGCTCTTCCACCAAAGTATTAATAATACATAACTCCTCTGGACCTTCTTCTTCTTCCGGAGTGATTTGCTTTTTGGACATATAGAAAATATTGAGATCCAGTGTCATGTTACCAAAAAGTGAGTTGCATAAGCCCATTCCTGCAGTTGATGATTGCATTTGAAGTTGCAAGAAATGGCCTTCCAAGGATGATAGGAACTAAATTAGCTTCCTTTACAGTAGGATCTGTATCAAGAACAATAAAATCTACTGGATAGTAGAAATTATCTACTTGAACCAAGACATCCTCAATTACCCCTCTTTGAATTTTCACTGATCTATCTGCCAGAGATAGAGTGATTGTTGTTGGCTTCAACTCTCAAAGGCCCAATTGCTTGTAGACAGTATACGGAAGCAAATTCACACTTGCTCCCAAATCTAGCAAGGCTTTCTCCACTACCTTTCCTCCAATCATGACTGAAATGGTAGGACTTCCAAGGTCTTTATACTTCAAAGGAGACTTACACTGTAAGATTGCACTTACTTGCTCAGTCAAGAAGGCTTTCTTGTTTACAGTCAACCCTCTTTTGATAGTACACAAGTCCTTTAGGAATTTTGCATACGTTGGAACTTGTTTGATCATATCCAGCAGTGGAATATTAACTTTCACTTGCCTCAAGACTTCAAGGATTTCAGCTGCATTTCTAATCCCCTTTTTCCCCTGTAATGCTTGAGGAAAAAGTGGAGAAGTTGATTTCTTCAGCATTTCTTCCTTCAGAAGCTCCTTCTCTGGAATTGCTTTCATTGTTGAATCAGAGTCCTTCTTTTCTTCACTGATCTCACTCTCTTTATCTTCCATTTCCTTCCCTTTCTTTATCTCTTCTTCTTTCTCAACATATGGCTCAGGTATTGGCTTCTCAATTTTCTTACCACTCCTTAGAATGATCAAGGCTTTGACATCTTTCACCTATGATGATTCTCCCTCTTGGCTTTCCACTTCATGGACACCTTTGGGATTTTGGTGAGGTTGAGAAGGAAATCTTCCCTTTTCTTGCAGTGTATTCAAATTTGTAAGCCTGGAGATTGAATACTGGATGTTATCAAATTTTTGATTCATATCATTTTGCATTCCATCCATCCTTTTATTCAACATATTCTCCATTCTATCAATTCTTTGATCAACTCGAGCATTGGTGGCTTCTTGCTTTCCAACAAAATCTCCCACTACCTTGCTGAGATTGGTTATTGCTTGTTCAATACTTGAAGATTGTTGAGATGGTGGATCCGACTGTTGGTACTGAGTTGCTCTGGCCTTCCATGAGAAATTTGGATGATTCTTCCAACTAGAATTGTAAGTATTTCCATAAGGCACATTGTTATTGGGCTTGAATTGTCCAACAACATTTGCTTGATCTCTATATATTTCCCTTTCAGTTGAAGTTGCAGGGCATTCCTCCACCAAATGTTCATATGACTGACAATTGGGACACAGCTTCACTTACACTGGTGCTTCAGCAACAGCTTGCACTTCATGTATTCTTTTCAGCTCCAGCTCCTCCAATCTTCTTGTCATAGCTGTCATCTTTGCTTTCATGTCATCATCTTCTTTCAAGGTATACATCCCAGCCTTTGCATTGTAAGCATTCAACTGAGACTTCATTTTTCCCACTTCTCCTTTAGTCGGTTCATCCCATCCCCTTGAAACTTCAGCTACATAGCTCAAAAATCCATAGCTTCCTCTGGATTTTTGCTCATGAAATCTCCTCCACACATTGTCTCGAGGAGTTGCTTCATTGAGGAGGACATACCATCATAGAAGTAACTCACCAATAGCCATGTATCAAAGCCATGGTGAGGGCAAGCATTTATAGCTTCCATGTATCTTTCCCAACACTCATAGAATTTCTCATTCTCTTTAGCTGAGAAGTTTGAAATTTGCCTTTTCAAGCCATTTGTCCTATGAGTAGGAAAAAATTTCTTGAGGAATTCAGCTTGTAAGTCAGTTCAAGAGCGGATACTCCTTGGCCTTAAAGAATTAAGCCAAATTTTGGCCTTATCCTTTAAAGTAAAAGGAAATAACTTAAGCCTCATCAAATCAATTGAAGCTCCTCCCTCTTGGAATGTATTACAAACATCTTCAAATTCCTTGATGTGTGCATACGGATTCTCACTCTCCATCCCATGGAAAGTTGGTAGAAGTGGAACAAGATATGGTCTGATCACTAGCTGCTCGGTAGGGGGCACTATACATGATGGTGCACTCATACGAGGTGGATGCATACGATCCCTCATTGATCTGAATTCATTGAGATTATCTTGACGACCTTGGTGACTATGCTGATCTTCAGGTGTAGCTTCCATGATATTCAAGATCACTTCAAATTCTCTCCTCTGAGGTGTATCACACTTAACAAGCCTTCCTCCACTGTCTCGTATCCACTTTTGCATACACAACTAGTATCCTTCTATCTTAATTGAAAACAAAGACAACAAAGAAACAGGGCAACTACAACAAAATTAAACTAGGCTTAATTTAAAAAGATAACTTAAATTATAAAGAAAGAATGAAAATTAGTAAAATGAAAGAAACTTTACCAACTTGTGATGAAAATCACAAGTGCTCAAAAATGGTATCACTACAAACTTGACACTCGATTCCCCGGCAACGGCGCCATTTGATTCATACCCAATTGGTGTCTCAGCTGATTCGTGTCCAGCTGGTGCTCCTTGATTAAGGGAGTGATCAACAAAATTTATACCTATAACACCAAACACTAGGGTAGCAAATAAAAAGCTACTATAGTATAGTGGCTCTAGGATCGTCCCACTGGGAAAGGTTAACAAGATATCAATGATACCAATTCTAAGTGAATTGGTCTTGTTTCATTTCATGGTTAGCTTAAGAAGTAAAAATACAAACTTTGGTTGGTGAAGATTTAGACTTAAACTAACTAACATAACAGAAGTTTGGAATAACTTAGGAAGAAAAACATTCCTTGAAGAGTTAGGTTCACTGGGGTGGTTCTTCATGCAAAAGACATAGCTCCGGTCAGATGGTTCATATCCTTGCGTTAGAGATTCAACATATAGTCAATTCTCTAACCGGTGATGTACAGATTCATCCTTCAATTAGATTTCACTTTAATTCTCTCACTGATGCAACTTGCAATGGTTTAAACCTCTCACTAAGCCTTAACCATTCAAGGTGATCCTTAACTTGGATTAACCCCGTAAAAAGCTCGCAAGAGATAACTATGGATGTTCTCGCTGGAGTCATAAGCTTATCAGTGTTGGCTATTCTAAGAAAATCCTACCTGAGTCCACCCCAGAGGCTCGCATAGGGGTAAACTAGTTGCATTTGCCTGGTTGGAAATTCACTTGCCTTACCAAGTGTTGGCCCAGGTGACTCAAGGTTGTTTTAAGTTACTAAAAACATTGAAATCACTAAAGGATTTCACTCCTCCTTCATTACTTAGCTAAAAACCACAAAGCTTTTTGCATTCTTGCACTTGGACCTTCCCAGCAACGCTTAGGCTCAAGGAATGGTAGAGGTTTAGTTACTCATTCCCTGGGGAAAACTCCTCAGAGAGTTCATAACTTAGTTTAACTAAAAAATACAAGTGAGAAGGTAAGGCAGTAGAAGAAAAAATGAACTTTACTTGCTTACCAAACTTTTAGCAGAGGAACTCCTCTCCAGAACAGGTCTCAGAGAAGGT
>JBAPGN010000197.1:13087-32861 GCA_037355405.1 Vitis amurensis
AATATGATAATTAATAATATATATATATATATATATATATAATATATATCTATACATTCCAAAAGTTAAAACAATAATTTTAATAGTACCTGCTTCTTATCTCTTCTTGGTGAGCATCCGTAAAAAATGTACCACTTTTCTCCCAATCCCAATAATTCAGAATTAGGCAATAAACATACACTGTTATTATACTGTGGATCTCAACTAATTTGAGTGTGAAGAATATAGTACGAAAGATGATTTCATAAGGTATGTGAAAAGTATTGTGTCACAAAAGGCTCAATACATGAAAAATTAATCTTAAATATGTGATTATGAAATATTGCATAAAATAAGTAGGCTAATCTTGCTAACCTAACAACAACATATCATCGAGTTTTAAAGAAAATTACCATGACTTATCTTTATAAACACACACACACACACACACTACATAGCTTAGTTAAAATTACATCTATTTAGTCCACTACTTTATAAAGTCCTAATTTGGATGCATGTTTATTGGATGCCTACTCATAAATGAAGTTTAAGGAGTGTGGTTGAGGATGCATTGCAAGGGTTTGATTTTCCTACTATTAGCTATATATTAACAATATGTAATGAGATGTGGTTGCCTTAACTTAAATGATTCAGGGATACATTGCTTCACTTACACCAATATGAGGATGGATTAAGTCACAATATTAACAATACAAACCAAAGACTACATTCTTGAAAGTAAAAAAATGGAAGAAGATTTTCAAATCACAAAAATGTCAAAAAATCCACCAAATTCACATTAATGAACTGATTGAATGTTTTTTAAACTAATGGTTATTCAATTACACAAAAAATTGCAACTTGATCCAATTGATCTCTCAAAAGTTTTTTCTCTAGCATAAACAGGACCTAAAACAAAGGAAGGACAAGAAAATAAAATTATGTTATTCATACCCGTTTTCAGTTGGAAACTAAGAATATTCAACTATCAATTAAAACATATTTTCCATTTAGATGACTCCTAACGAAACAACTTATCATAAAGTAGGTTTATTATGTTACAGTTTAATTCATAATATGTAGTATTAATGTTCAAACCGGTTCATTATGGTTGGTGGATTCAATCTATCGTCCCATAAAACCTTTGCTTGTTTTGCATAGACGTAGTTAACACTTTTGATTAAAGTTTAATTCAAATCTATGGAAACCTTCAATGCAAATTACCCTTAATTACTTAAACAGTGAATTCAAGATGAAATAAGTGAGTAATGCTTATCTTGTCTAATCTTAAATTAAAACTACAATATCAACAATAAGCAACATTATTCTACACATATCAATTAAGCGTCAATGAAGTCAAACTATTCAAAATATAAATATGAGCTTAACTACGATTTATTTAGAATAGCCTTGGCAAGTATAAATAATAAAAATATATTGACAAGACATAAAATAAAAAAAACATGTTAGCATCAAATTGTATATTAACACATAACTCAAAATCCATAATTACACTTATATCACAATCCAACCAAAAAAAGTAATTTAAGCTTAATTTCAATCCAAATGCCCCTCACAATCAGTACGCATACAAATTTCATCTAATCTTCAACTTCATCAGAAAGACTTAATATTAGCTCCCATCCGCAAATGGGTTGATGCTCCATACATGTCGGCTAGTTGTTCTCACTTCTATGTCAAAAACTCCAATTTTGGCCTTATATACAAATAGACCATCGTTGGATCAATGATCTTCTACATAAAAAACTTGTGGGACTTGCGTTGTTGCAAAAATGAAAAGGATCTGAGTTTAGCCTATCTTGCTCAAATCAACTAAGAAAACCAAGCTCATCAAACTTTGACACCATTCTTGCCAATATCAACCCAATCCACTCTTAAAAACACAAATGTTAAAGCATGTTTAATAATCAATTCCATATCCTGTGTAATCCCATAAAACAGCATGCACCAAGACGGATCTTCTTTGAACTGCAATTTGCATGGTCGATCCCAAATACTAACACCACGTCATTTTGCTGACTTTTGTCACATCATGGATTCTTGATGTGGTTAACGACAACATATAATGATATATCAGGGTACGTAAGAACTTTGTCTGTATTGGAGCCACTTAAGTTCCTTTCAATAGGTCTTTCTTACTTATGTATCTAAACCGTATAAGCATTAAATGAATATTAGTTAAAGTAATTTTAAATTTAAGCATTAAATTAAGGGGAGTATTCATGAATATTTCATACCTCTAAGCCAATACAAATGCGCAACATGTTGCATCCTTAGCCACTTCACTCTATGCGGGATATTTTGTCTTCAAATATTCATATGTTCACTTCAGCACAAAATAGGCAGTTCACGGCATGTATATACATTAGTTAGAGTTTTAAAATCAAATATCACATATATTGAACTTTAATATAAACGTTGATACAGATGGTTGATATTTCTGTAGAAAATATGATGGCTTTGCCTCCACCAATTTTAATCTGAAATAGTATTGCCGACACCAAAGTAAATGGTTTCCCACATTTCCATTCATCTTTCACAACTGAAGGAATCCCAATTGCATCCATGCCGAAAATCTCTGTACAAAACTCTAAGACTTCCTCTGCGATTTATAGCACTCAGCATGCACCCTTCTGGCTTATGATTTGAACATAACCCTTGAGGGGAACTTTCATGTACCTTTCAAGGAATCCTCTCATATACACTGGTCACATAATCTAACCTCTCTTACCAAATGCACCTGCTGACCAAAATGGTGGCAAGAAGAGAGTGTTATGACAGACCCAATGTCATTTAAAAAAATTGCTTGAAGATGCTGAAAAACCGTTGGATCCTAGTTGTATAAACGTTCACAAAACTTTCTGCACTAGTTAATTGTACAATGTTAAGGCACGGTAATGGGTGTCAGATAAAAGCTTTTCAGATTTACTCCAAATTAGGGGATATGCTCCGGGTCAACAATAAGAGGCCTTATCCATGTATGAGGAAAGGAAACATGAATGCATTAGGGATGGAAACAAAAACGATGGCATGCCCAAATGATTGGCCATTACTAACAGGGAATGTGTAGTTAAATGAAAGGGCCATCTTATGTCCTATTTGGAACGTCAAGGTGGAAAGGTAACAAGGCAGGGCAAGAAACACTAGAGGATTCCTGCAAAAAGTGTTGTTATTCCACCCATCCTATTTAAAGGATGTTTCAATCTCCCAAAATAGACGAAAGACCTTAAAATGGCAGCACAAGAAGAGAAAAATAATGGTAAACTTCGGACACCCAGATGGATTCCCCAACATGCAACTAGGTTGAACCAAATGTGGCCTGAATTTGGCTTCGGATGTAGGAACCTTAGCTTGCCATTTCAGCAGATGTATCAATTCGCTCATAGCCCATGACGACATAGCATAGTTGCTGGCCTGTTCCACAATTAACTTACAACCTTCCCCCTTGGTTATGTATGAGGAGGAAATTATGATTAATCTTACTAATATCAGGACCACGACAACCTGTAAGGATATCGATGTTTATTTGCACCATTAGTTGAGTGATTTGAAAACATCTGGGGATGTGGGGTGAAAGCCTATGATGACATCAACAAGAGTTCTTGCACATTAAAGGCATTTTTTATGGACGATTAATATTCCCTGCAAGGGGAAAACTTGTTCTGGTTGCACCGGTTTTAAGATATAGGCTTGTCAATATGTGGTGAAAAACAATTCACAATAGCTAAAACATGGAATAAGAACTCATACCACGGGCATAGAAGATTTTCTTCCCATGCAACATCCATTAGAAAGCAAAAGAAGCATAAGTGGAACAAGGTTTAGGTTACCTCCAGAAGAACTTATTGGAGATGAATATTACAAAGGTTATATTGATTCATAACTCATTGGGAAAAAAAGGCTAAACAAAGGAACCTTTGCAATCCGACACGTTGCTAGGAAAAAAGAAGTCAATTTTTTGAACTTGAATTATGGAGATATTTAATCCCGACAACTTGGATGTCCATGATAAGAGAAGAATGTTGCGAGCATATTGGAACTTTGTTAACTTCTAGGATAAAACAAAGGATGAAGAGTAAGTCTCGACTTGATCTTCTCGAAATTGGGCTTAAGGCCTGACTCCAGCACAAAGGTGTTGGGCTTGAAGCGAATTGATCTCCTCCTGCATGCTATACTCTTAGTAAAGGAGAAGAAAATTAGTATGCAGACTTTAGCTGATTGAAGGTTCCAGAAGGTATTGTTCAAACTTTAGAAACCTTGTGTCCATGAAGAGCTGAAAGTTAATGGTCTAAGTCCCATGATTAGCATTGCATTATGCAACAACTACTACCAGTTGCAAAGATTCCGTGTTGCTAAGATCTGCAGATATTGCCATACAAGATTGGTTTTTCTTAATGCACTTGTGCAAAGGTGTCTGACGTGTCAAGATTGAATGATATACGAACAGACATAGTGGTGACTTTGTGCTTGCTAGAGAAATATTTTCCATCTTCCATCTTTGACATGATCTCATTTTAACAGTGCATTGGTAAGAGAGGTTAGATTTATCGCGTTCCCGCCGCCCCACGCCCATTGATGAGCCGACCCATTGACATTTTACTATCGAAACGCGGGCTTCAGCGAGTGAAAGTCCCTCACCGAGTGGCTATATAATTTTTCCGACTGTCAGTAGACCAGACGTTCCAGTAAGGGTGCAATTGCTGCGGACATCGTATCTCGTGCCGCCAAGAGGAAGCCTTAGAGTTTTGCTGACAGAAGTATCTTATCGTGCCAATATGCATGGCAAATTTGGAGATTCCTTCTACGTGTGAAAGTGAATGGAATTGTGGGGAAAACAACTTGGTGCGTTGCAATAACTATTCATGATTAACAAATTGGGGAGCCAAGCACATCATATGTCTACAAATACAACCATCAGACAAGCCGTTTCATTAAGTGTTGCATATATGTGAATATGTGATTTTTAAAACTCATAACAATGTATCATCAAACCCACACTGCTATTTTGCTTGATAGTACATATGGAAATATTTGAAGACAAAATATCCTCGTCAACAAAGAGAGTGAATTGGCTAGAGATCCGGATGAATGTGCGCAGATTTAGTTATTGGCTTAGAAAAAAAGGTATGAACTATCATACTCCCCTTAAAAATTTAATGCTTACAAATAAATTACATAACTTACAGATCATTAATGAACCTATAGGTTTCAATGACATAGTAAGAAAGACTATTGAAAGGAACTTAAGGGCTGGCACAATACCGAAACAAAAGTTCTTACGTACCCTGGATTATCGAGCATGGGTCGTACCACTCAAGGGAACCATATGAGACACAAGTCAACCAAATAGTGGTGTTAGTATTGTGCACGACCATGCAAATGCAAGTTCCAAAGATAAGAATCCTGTGCTGGTACATGTGTTTTTATGGATGATCACAGGATATGGACCTTGATTTATAACATGTTTAACATTTGTGGTTTTTAGTTGATGGTGAGAGCAAGAAATGGTGTCAAATGATAGCTTGGTTACAGTAGTTTGATTTGAGCAAGATAGGAATAAATCAGATCCTTTCATTTTGGCAACGCAAGCCAACAAGTGTTTTGATGAGAAGACAAGTGATCCAAGTGTCTATTGTATTATCAGGCCAAAATGAGTTGTTTGACATAGAAAGTGATGACAACATAGCCGACAATGTATGGAGCATCACGCCAATTTGCGAAATGGGATGCCTAATATAAGGTCTTTTGATGACAGTTGAAGATTATGATGAAATTTGTATGCGTTACTGATTGTGAGGGGATTGGATTGAAAATCTAAGCTTAATACTTTTTGTGTTGTGATGGTGATTCTAAGTGTATTATGTGATTTTGAGTATTGTTAAATAGACAATATGATGCTCAACAATGTTATGTTTATGTTATTCTTGTTCAAATATATTTTATATTATGATACTGCTAATCTATTCTAAAATAAAGTATAGCATCATATTTATATATGAATAAGTTTGAACTTTTCATTTGAGCTTAATTGATATGAGGTTAAATAAATGTTGCTTAAGTTGATATTGATGTTTAATTAAGATTAGACAGAGATAAAGCCATTACTCACTATTTCATATTGATTCAACTTTTAAATAATAAGGGTAATTGCATTGAAGGTTTCCATTAGATTTGAATTAAAAACTTTAAATCAAGTGTTAACTACTACTATGGCAAAACAAAGCAAAAGGTTTTATGGGAAGATAGATGAATCCACCAACCATAATGACCGGTTGAAACCATTAATAATACATATATTGAATAACCTGTAAACATGAATAACAAACCTACTTATATGAAGGTGATTCTCGTTAGGAGTCATCGAACAATGGAAAAATATGTTTTAATTGATAGTTGAATATTCTTATTTCCAACTGAAACGGTTGTATGGAATACATAATTTTTTATTCTTGCTCCTTCCTTTGTTTTAGGTCACTTGGTTATGCTAGAGAACAAAACCTTTTGAAATAACTTGATCAAGTTGCAATTTTGTTGTAATTGAAAACATTAGTTTTAAAAAATTCAAATAAAGTCAAATTGAATTTGGGGATTTTTGGACGTTATGTTAAATTTAGAGAAAATTCTTCTTCAATTTTTTTCAAGATGTAGTCTTTTGTTTGTATTGGTTAACTTTAGTGACATTACTCCATCCTCAATATGTGTAAAAGTGAAGCCATATCTAGAACATTAAGTTAAGGCAACCACAATCTCATACCATAATGATTAATTACAATATATATGCTGTAATAAGTAGAAAATCAAACACTTTGCAATGCATCCTCGAACCCCACACTCTTAAACCTTCATTTTATGAGAATGCATCCTAACTTAGAAACATGCAGTTCCAATTAGGACTTATAAACAGTAGTACAAAATAGATGTAATTTAACTAAGCTATTAAGTAGAATGTCATCACGATCGGCTCACGCACGCTGAGTGCTTAGATATGCACAGATAAGTCAGTGGTATTTTTTTTAACTCGTTAAGAAGTTGAGTTGTTGAGTTTAGCAATAGATAGCATTAATTATGCATATTTCATAATCAACATTTGAAGAGGAATTTTCATGTATCGCAAAGTTTGTACAACAATGCTTTATTAACTTATGAAAGTCATTTCGTAACTAATTTCTAGATTTAGTTGAGAGGCATTTCAAGTGTGTATTATTGCCTAATCTGAATTATTTGGGAACTTGGGAAGAAAAGTGCTACGATGTTTACGATGGCTCCACCAGAGAGATAAAAAAAAGCAGGGTAACTATAAAATATCATGTTTACTTTGAATGTTAAGATATATATATAAATATATAATATATAATTAATATAATATGTATGTATGTAATATAAATATATATGTATCGTATGTATGTAATGAGATTATCATGATCTTTTATGTCATGTAGGATGGATGAAAGAAGGAAACAAGAAGATTACGTTCACCAAAAGGTAAGAGGCCCAAACTTTAAACCTGAAATGTAAAAAGAGAAGTGAAGAGCTGAAAATGACATTCAATATATGATGATTGGTGGAGGAGTGGTGAGGGATATGATAACAGCTTTGTATCATACAGGGTGTTTTAGGCACGACCATACGGGTGCCAGTTTATCTAGCTGATGAAAGGTAGTTTGCCCATTGGAATGAAGGAAATAATTATGGGATTTGCTAAGGTAAATAGAAATCTATTGAAATAATTTTTCTATCATTTTGAGACTGACATGATATAATACAATATCTTCTATAAAGTATGTGTAATCTAATGAAATATTTCCTTTATTTTGTGTAATAATCAAATCTATATTTTAGGGTTTGTATTCTTGGTTGATGAGAACTAGCCAAAAACAACGTCATATCATCCATTGCGGACTAGCTTTAGTCATTCAAGCACAGAATTTGCAAAAGAGATATCCTGCCTTATTTAAGGATAAAGCCCAAGTATCTTTTGCAGCCGCCAACTGAAAAATTACATTCCAAATTGAAGACTGTGAGAAGTTAGTGGCTAATAGTGTCAAAGAGTTTCAAGTTAAATGCAAAAAAAAGGGGACAAAGAAAAGAGGGGCAAAATACGTTTATATGTTCATCGAGTGAGTTAGAATAGGATGATATGCAGGAGCTTCAAGAAGAGATTGGTAAGTGAATAGATATTTTATTTTGTTGGACATTTCTTTGTAAGTTTAATACTTCACTTTATTGTTTTTTTGATAGATGCAAAAAGACAGGTTCGAGGAAAGCCTATTGAGAGATGGGTCTGTGGAAGCTAGCAAGAGTTGAAAAAAATAGTGAATATAGATAAGTACCGAGGCTGTATGAAGATTGTAAGTTGTCAAACCTTAACTAGTTTAGTCAATTTCATTGTTTTTTTTTTTTATTTGAATATGACTTTTGAAGTATCTTATATTTTTGGAGGATGAGGCAAAGGGCTGTTGAGGAAGAAAGACTCACATGTGTTGGCCAAAAGGATATCCTCACTTTAGCATTGGGTACATTAGAGCATCCTGGACAGGTTAGAGGAAAAGGTGGAAAAAAAAAGCCCAAACAATTCTTCAACACACCAAAACCCACAAAAACTCTTGAAGAGGAGGAATGCAAAGGGTTAGGAAAAAGTCAAAGAGCTTGGAAGAGAGATGAAAAAAAGACCCCTCACAACCACGCTCTCAAGTGAGCACACAAACATAAGGAAACAATGGTTTGCACATGAGAAATAGGGAGGAAGACTCATGATAGTGCTCATGTGGAGAACTTATCAGCACAAGGGACTCGAAAAGCTTCTCCACTAACTCAGGTATATATGCCTTTTTCTAAGTTAAATTTATAAAAACAATATATAAATAAACTATAATGAGACCTAAGGATTACAAAAAATGTTTTTGACAAGTTTATAAAGCAAATTAGCTCCTTGAAACTGAAATAACATATGTTGCATATGGAAACTTATTCGAATTCAGCAGATTTCCCATTGATGCTGATATATTAGCTGGTCATCCTTTAACCTCTTCAACCTAATGCACTTTCTTCCATCCCACTTTCTGAAAACATTAGGACAAGAAGAGGTGTTGGATATGAGGTTTTGTGGCCTATTGCATTGTGTAAATGATGCATGATGAGGTTGAATAACGTTATACCCCACAACTTTTCCAAAGTTGGTTATAGTTCCACACTCTATGGATTTCTTATTTTCATGTTTAATGTCATGCATCTATTTATGTGTTTAGGATTGGCAAGAAGGAAGATAAAATGAAAGAAGATTACAAAGCATCCCCAGAAGAAAACAAAATGAAGAATCCTAGAGATGTACAACTGTTTCTAACAGTTCAGCAATGTGGAGGAAACCGGCACCCAAGTGAGCTTTCCAATCAATGTTTTTGGATGAAAATTCAAGACTTTCCTCTTGACGAAGTAAATGACATGAGGTAATTCTTGCAGAAAGAGTGACTATGAATTGCATATGTTTCGTATATTTGGTAGATTTTGTTGTAAATCTTTATGTTACATTCATGAGTATAAATAAGTAGAGCTGTTTCTTTTTTTTGTTAAGATAATTCTAAATGGGAATTTCATTAGGCAGTTGCAATGAACCATCTGGATTGAGACACTACAGGAGAAAATTATATTTCATTCATCCAGGAAGGGTGTCCAACGGCTGGAATAATAGCCCCTACAAATTGAAAAAAGGGCAAGTCGATTGGCTGATCGCCTAATTGAGCGTCCAAAATTGGCAGACTTGCTTCTTCCATATAACCCAAGGTAAGTTGTTAATATTAATGTTTTATTTCTTAGCCTTATAAATTCGTATTTATCTAAGATTAATGTTAATAATTTAGGTTCATTGGGTTGTGGCTGTATTAGACCTTCAAATCACAAATAGTCTACTAGTTTAACTCGCATTGAACAGCCATACCAAGATATAAAATAGTGTGAACATGTAAGCTACAATAATTTTTAGTTTTCATATCTAAACGAAACCTAATGTTAAATCTAATTTTTGTAGGGGTTTCGAAATTTTTGTATCTCAAAAGAAAAAGGATCTAAAAAAGAGCTCAAGTGGATGGTTGTTGAGGTGACATTTTATTTTTTCTTCCTAAACTTATTTAAACACCTACATTTAACGTTGCTTTCGTTGAATGAAAATAACTTGATTTTTGAAATGTAAAATTCTATATGGCTTCGTCTCACATGAATATAACTATATATATATATATATATATAGTATGAATTTCTTAGTTTATAATTGTTTTGTGTTATTAATTTCCTATTTCTAAACTTGAGTTAGAAGGATACCATAAATGTTGTTTCACTACCTTACGAAATATCAAATCTAAATGCTATGATACAATTGTACTTTCATATGTCCATTATCCACTATAATTAATGAAGTAGTACTAAAAAAGAACAAACCATTTTTTTCATGTGATTGAAAAGAATTTATGATCCATTTTTACCTTCTACCAAGAATATTCAAGAAATGATAATAGAACTAGAAGAAAAAATATAAATTTTGTTAAAAATGCATGACTAGAAGACTTTTTTCATTGTATTATGATGTGGAAGATTCAAACCTTTAGAAAATTCAAGCATAAAAAAATAAATATACATAATTAGTCAATTTGAAGAATGATGTCATAGAAAAACAATTATTAAATTTTGATCATATATCCAAACATTTACAATCTTATAGAACAATTTAGTGTGTGGTGGTAAGGAAGCAATGGGGTCCTTAGATAGCTTGTGATCATGTTACTTACGGTGTGATTTCTTTATATCTTTCTTTGTAACCTTAGTATGTTATTATAACATCCTATATTTAGTTTAGATGTTTCTTGTAAGGCACCAACCTCTCTCTTTCTCTTTCTCTTTCTCTCTTTAATCAAAACTTTTACTCTTTTATCCATCTTCAATCAAACGTTCATAATGTAACATTTATTATTCTTATAGATTATAAGCATTTCTCTTATATAATGTCAATCTATAGAGATGTAAAATGAGGTTAATTAGCTACATATTTCCAAATATAATCGATAATTGCTCTTGAAGCTTGTTGATTACCTTAATGAATTCTTCAAAGTCATTGATCTTTTCTAAGGGATTCTCACATAGCAAAAGTTAACTATTAATTTTTTTAAAGTTTAATCATATTTCTTAATAATAAATACTCATTACCTTTATTCTATTCATTTTTTTCTCCATATTTCACATATACATGTATTGTACATAACTTATTATTACCTAATTTAACCCTCCAAGTTGTAAACATGGGAGCTTAATATTGATGCTAGACATGTATTGAGTACAATTAGGTTGCAAAATTTACTGAAACTAACATTATGTCATTCATTCTTTTTTAAATTTAAAATGTGAATGATGAAAAAATTGACCAATTTATATGATGTCATATTGATTGTTGAAAGTTTTTGTTGCTATAATTTTGCTCATAGGGCCCAAGTGGATGGTGTCATGTGCGTGATATTGTCATGCCGATACATGGCGAGACATAATTGCCAAATAGAAGTCTCCCTTAACATCCAGGTTTATCTACCTAATGTATTTCATAAGTAACATGAGAACTTATACATATATTTAATGTTTCACAATAACAATATTTTCTCTTGTCATATATTTTAGTTTTGAAGGAAAAAAAAACCTATTCACGAGCTAAGTTAGATGAAGTGAGATCTGAATGGGTCTCATTTTTTAGCACTCTTATCTTAGACCAAGTACAGTGGGTATGTTAATTTATAATTTTTTAATAAAATTTCAGACATAAATTTCAATTAATGTTGCATCTTTTCTCTTTGCAAGGTTTCGGGTGACATTTGTAGTTGTTGCAATTTTGAGATGACAAGATCATATGTAAGATCTTATTTGTCATGCATAGATGCTGAAAGTTTTGGATACTTTTGGGTACATACCTATATCTTTTAAAAGATACATTTGATGAAAGTACTAATTCATGTTTTTTTTTTATTATGTATGTTTGTTGGATTCTTTTCGCATAAATTTTGGTACATGTTAATATCATTTTAGTAAAATTTCAAATATAGACTTAAAGTAATGTTGTTTTTTTTTTTTTTTTTACTTGCAAGAGGTTGGGTGGCATTTGTAGCACTTGCAATTTTTAGAGTATAAAATCATGTATAAATTCTTGTTATCATGCATAATTAAATTTTTTTTGGTTCTTTTTTAGTAAATATCTTATATATATATATATATATATATATATATTTGATAATAGTATAAGATCATGTATACTTGTTAGGTTGTTTGTGGATACATTTTGATATATTTAGGATACATATTTATATCTTTTTAATGAACTTTCAAACACAAATATAAAATTATGTTGTTTTTTTTCATACTTGCAAAAGATTAGGTGACATGTTTAATATACATTGGATGTAGATTTTATGAATAAAAAATGATACATAATCTATCTAAAGCAGATTTTACTTGGCTGTCTTAGTAATGCTACAAAATGAGTTTAACCTTGCCTTTTGTTAATCTTGCAGGTTCATAGAAATGTTATCCAACATAAAAGAAAGTGCCACTCTTCCTCTCCATTGAAATGGTGTTCACCATGGAAGGAAAGCTCCTCTCATCAATTAGTTTTTGGTTTGCCAATGCCATAACAAGTTAAGGTTAGCTCCTTGCTAGTGATTAAATTTGAGATTTCAAAATTTTCAAAGATCGTATCAACTTGAATTTGGTTTAGGAGTGAATGTCTTAGTCCTACATGGTATGCATTTTAAATAACAAATCTTGTCTTTCATTTCACATCCATGGATTTGAGGTTGTAAACATGTTATCAAAATCTAAAGCTGCAGTCCTAGAAGTTGTCCCAAACAACAAAGGGCAGTCACAACCAAGTAAGTTGAAGAATAATCTTTCAATGCATTTCTCTTTGGTTATTAATGTGTTGTAGTACAAATTAAGGTCATAAGATAAGTACATTATGAATTTTGTATATACAAACAATGGTCTTTGCTGATCTGATAAGATGTCTTATTTGTTGCACACCATCATGTTATTACTACAGATCATTCTTCTTCTTTGTTATAATAAAATAGGATCTCTTTCAAAGATGGAAAGGTCAATTCACCTCGAAACTTTCTTGCTAGTACCCACTTCGAGGTTGTTCATAAAAAATCAAATGACTCTCTTCAATCCCTCATTTGTATATGGTTTTCTCACCTTTTGGACTTCAACTGCTTCTCAAGTGCCATCTTCTAAGTCATATATCAAGCAATCTAAATCAGGAACATACCTTGATTCCTTCATATGCCCAATCAAATTTTCCAGAACTTGATATATCCCCTCTATTTTGGGGCCCACCTCATCCCCACCAACAAAACTATAGACATGATTTCCTACCTCGACCCAGCCCCTACCAGTCTCCTTCTTATTTCCCATTCTTTTCATCAACTTTCTCAGTCTTACAAACTTCCCCACTTACCATCAGCTGCATATATATATTTGATAGCATCACATAAGTCCCTGCCATATTAGGCCTCAGATCCAATATCCTGTGAGCAGCTAATTTTCTGGAATTGGGAAACCTGTGTGCTTTACAAGCTCCAAGAAATGGCCCCCAAACACACTCATCAGGCTTGAATGGCATGCTCTCTATGAGTTCATAAGCTTCCTCAACTTTCCCAGCACGTCCTAGCAAATCCACTTCACACCCATAAATCTCCTGGTCTGGACTAATGTTATAATCACCCACCATTAATTTAAAATATCTCAAGCCTTCATCTACAAGTCCAGCATGACTGCAAGCACTAAGAATGCCCATAAACAAGACTCAGTCAGGCTTAATATCTGACCTGACCATCTTGTCAAACAATTCAACAACCTCTTCTCCATACCCATGAGTCTCATACCCAATCATCATGGTAGTCCAAGAAACCAAATCTCTACGAGACATACCCCCAAAAACTTGGTGCGAATCAGCAATATTTCCACATTTGGAATACATGTCTATAAGGACATTAGACAAGGCCAAATTCCCATCAAGGCCTCTTCGAATAATCCTCCCATGAATCTGTTGTCCACAATTCAAAAATGCTAAGGTCACGCAGGCAGCCATAATGCTGGTAAATGTGAAGCTAACTAAGATAAGAAGAAATAACATGTAGGATAAATCACTCAAATAGGGTATATCCGAAGTCTCAGAAGAATTTGACACTGGTCGGATAAATTTTATACTTAAACTAAATATAGAATGTCTACCCACCTGGTTTGAGTGAAGATCTAATGTCCCTAAAAGAGAAAGTGCCCCAATCTCTACTGGTAGCAAAGACAACACGTTATTCTTGAAACTTGAAGCCACAACAACTAGATGAATATCAAATATAAAAAGATTTAAAATGAAAGAAAATCTACGTACACCAGACACTCCCAAATATCTAAATTTTTTTGCAACAAGGAATGAGAATATGACCCCATATAAAACTCTGCAAGGGAACAACAGCCCTTTATTGATGCTGGTATTGATGCTGGTATTGATGAAATTCCTGCATAACTCAGATGCACATGTTTCATTAGAAGAGTTGAGAGAAAATAGTTCAGATAAAAGAGTATACTTAAAAACCACTATTAATTCCTTTAAAACTTTACATACGTACTGGAAAAACCTTGTAGAGACTAGATTCACTCACTGTTCTGATGAAAGTCAAGACGAATGAGACGTGAAAGCCTTCCAATATTCTCTGGCAAGCTAGTCAACAAGTTTCTTGCTGTGAAAATAGCAAGCAAACACAGTTTTGAGAATACTTTAAGTATATTTAAACAAAGAATCAAATATTGGTGGCATCAGATAAAGGACTATTTACATGTCTCAGTTGGATTGGATCTTTCATATCCCGCGATCAAGGTGTTCCATGTGATCAAATCCCTTTGATTCATTTCATAGAAATATCTATTTGCTTCAGAGAAACAACTACACCTGCAATACATGTCTAGTATAGAATTCATGACAGGAAGATTGGATTCAAACCCATGTTTAGTCACTGCTGCATGCAGTTTTGGACTAATTGAATCGAGTTTCTCACTATGAGTGGAATTGGATGAAAATGAGTGGTAGATAGTAGTCATGAGTGGATACATCTAGTGTTCTAATCTTAGTTCAGAACTATGTTTTGGACTATTTGATAATAGTATAAGATCATGTATACTTGTTGGGTTGTTTGTGGATACATTTTGATATATTTAGGATACATATTTATATCTTTTTAATGAACTTTCAAACACAAATATAAAATAATGTTGTTTTTTTTCATACTTGCAAAATATTAGGTGACATGTTTAATATACATTGGATGTAGATTTTTTTTCATTGAATTTTTAATAAACTTAAAAAAATAAATATAAAATAATGTTACTTTTTTCTTTCTTGCCAAAGGTTAGGTGACATTTGCAGTGCTGCAGTTTTTAGAGGAGAAGATCACACATAAATTTTTGTTATCATGTACAGCTACTTGATATTTGGCTATTTTTGGGTAAATATCTATTCTTTTTTCATTTATATTTAACAAGATAACAAGATTTTATATAGTTGTTAGGTTGTTTGGGAATATATTTGGATACATGTTTATATCCTTTTATTAATCTTTCAAATATAAACATATACTGATTTTTTTTTCTTACTTGTAGAAGATTTGGTGGCATTTGCAGCAATTACAGCACTTTTTGAAGGCACAAGATCATGGCTACATTATATTTATCATGTATAACTATTGGATTTTTAGGTACATATTTGCCTTTTTTTTGGATGTATGTGAGATAATATAAGATTATGCAAGGATATTAAGGTTTTTTTTTTTTTTTGTCAATATATTTGCCTACATGTTCATATTTTTTTTAAAGTATATTTTATACATTCATGTACTTTATATATATATAGACACACACATGATTACTACCAAAAAGTGCTATTTTTTAGACCTAATTATAATGGTTTTAAGCACCTTTGAGTAGTAATCATATTCATTTAACCCAATTAATTCATTAAGGTCCTTAGTAATTGGTTTTAACCATTTTGTGGCAAGTTTACATGTTTTTATCAGCTTATGAACCAATTCAAGCATGCCAATTGATGGAGGAGCTACTTGGACAAGTTAAAGCAAGGATTTTGGAAGTTTATAGGCTTGAACTTCAAGTGGAAACACGAGCACAAGCAATGGAGAAGAGGAAAACAGAGTAAAGAAAACAGAGGACAGCAGCTGCAGTCTTCTTTTGCACTTTTGGAGCACTTTCCGAAGTCCATTTTCTACATTCTATATACTATTTCAAAGCTCAGGAAGTCAAGAATCCAATGCTTCAAACGGTGCGCGATTTGGAGTTGAAATGAAGGAGTTACAGCCATTGGAAGCAGATCACTCCAAAGTGTTGCGAAATCAGCCTTTTGTTGCGAGAATTTCGCAGCCTTTTTGCACAGTGCTATGGAATTCCTCCTGAAGCTACCCGATACATGCCGCAAGCTGGAATGCTGAGAACCTCAAGGTGGAAGCCAATTTCGCAGCCCTGTGAAGATAGCATGTTGTTGCGAAATTATTTCGCAGCCCTCTTGAGTGTCTGCGAAATCTCGCAGACACCATTTTCTCCTGCGAAATGGTTCCTGAAGCCTCCTGATATTTGTGCACCGACTCTTTTGGATATTTTTCTTCAGATATTTTTTGTATAAATTTCCATTTTCTCCTTGTATTCAGCCACTCATGTAATTCCTTAGCTAGGAAGTATCCAAGGAAGGGTAAATTACCTTCCTATATAAACTCTCTTGTAAACACTGTAAAGGAGAGCACCATATATATCATATATCATATATGTAATATCGATCAATATATAGAATATACAGAGCCTTGCTCTGTTTTTCCTTCTTTTTCAATTTTTCATTTCTTTTTATTTCTAGCCAACCAAACTTTGAGGATTTTTCCTCAGAGGATGAGAGGCTAAGCTTTTTGTCTCTTGGAATGAGGAAAGCCGGGTAAGTTTCCACATGCATAATTTGGAAGTTTTGTTGTTTTAGTTTTTAATGAAGAGAAAGTGTGACCCGTTAATGGTTTTTATCTTTTTAGTTAACTTAAAACGCCTTTAAATCACCTGGGCCAACACTTGGTAAGGCAAGTGATCTCCGTCCATGGAGATTCACTAGTTTACCCCTTGCGAGCCTTTGGTAGGTGACTTGAAGGTAGGATTTTCTAGAATAGCCAACACTTGGTAAGCTTTTGGACTCCAAGGAGACATCCATTAGTTATCTCTTGCGAGCTTTTGACGGGTAATCCAAGGTTAAAGATCACCTTGAATGGCAAATGCTAGGTGAGAGGCACGAGCCATTGCAAGATGCATCAGTGAGAGGGATTTAGTGTTTGAACCCATTAAAGGGAAGCATCTGTACAACACCGGTTGGAGAAGGAACTATATGTTAATTCTCTAATGCGAGGAAAAGAAACAAGTGACCGGAACTCTCCCTTTTTGTATGAGGAATCTGAGCCTAGTGATCTGAAACTCCAAGAAACATCTTTCTTTATAAGTAAAATCAGTTACTATTTTTGGTTAGTTTAAAACCAAACCTTTTTCATTCAAACACCTTTATGTTTTCTTTTAAAGCTAACCTTGAAATGAAAAGGCACCAATTCAACTTTGAATTAATATCATTCATGAAGTGAAAACCCATCCTAGTGGACGATCCTAGAGCCACTATGCTATAGTAGCTTTGTCTTTGCTACCCTAGTATATGGTGTAATAGGTTATAAATTTTGTTGATTACTCCCTCAATCAAGGAGCACCAGCTGGATACGAATCAGCTGAGACACCAATTGGGCACGAATCAACACACAACAGGTTCAATTTTGATGCAGATTATTTGGGCAACAGGTTAGGTTGTTGACATGTTCCATATGCAACCTTGATATGAAATAAAACAATTTCCTTTATATGAATAAAGAAATATTGACATAAAAGAAATTGTATTCCTTGACATAAGAATAAAAGAACCTTAACATATTAAAATTTCAACTTTGAAAAAAAAAATAACAAAAAACATCCTTGACATATGTGTAAATTAAATTTAAAAGCATATAAAACAACATTGACATATATCATACTTAAGCTTAACATATATTGAATATAATCTTGACAAAACAATGAGTTAACCTTCACATATGTTTAACCTAACCTTGACTAAAGTGGAAGAAACGTTTTAACATATGTCATATTAATAAGATTCCTACATTGATAGAAATAAGGTCTACTTAACATATGCATATGTCAAGCTAGCTTTTATCATTTCTTGACACTGGCATAGACGACATATGTGAATACTGATCTACCTTAACAGATATACCTTATCTTGACGATGAAAAACTGTCAATGAAGACCTTTTTTCTTGTAGTGTTGTAACCAAATTATTTTCCTTATTTCATTAATTTGTCGCGATTATCTATGGTTTATAGAGTCCAACAACAACTATCATTAACTTCGTTCCAATGTGTTTCAAATGCCGATCAAATCATGATGTTCTGGCCATCAATTTCCCAGTGGAGTCGAACATCTTTCTAATAGATAGAAATAAGTTATAAGGGAGCTAGGATTTAGTGGCCTTCTCCAGTTGGGCTGCACCCAACTTCATATGTCGTTATGTATGTGGCTTATAAATAAGATAAATATGGTATACTGCCATATTGATCTGAATAGAGGAACTACAGTTCCAATGACTGTTAGTGATGTGGGACTAGTTTTTGGACTTCCCCACACTAGAAGGACATTAAACTTGCTAAGAGACAAAATAATGAGGACAAGGTCCTTTCCATTAATGAGATTCAAGTATAGATGGCTGAAAGTGAGAATGAGGATGACTTCAGGTGAACTGTTATCATATTTTCTTGTGCCACTATCTTGGCACTAACGACCTAATTGGAGGCCACCATGCCCTCTGGCATGCACTAGTTGAATCCATCTCCGACCATGTTAATTGGGGCCAGTTTCTCTTATACCATCTCATTGATGGCGTTAATCACTTCAGGCAACATGGCGAGTCCTATGTAAGGGGATGCCTACTCTTCTTGTAGGTTAGTATATCTCATCGCTACATAACTATGACCGATGTTGTTTTTCTTAGTGAGGTGATGTCTATTAGCCAATTATTACAAATTGTGATTTTTCCATAGGTATTTTACGTTTCTTGTTTGCATTTTCCGTTGATGACAATACCAAATTCTTTGCCACGTTGTGCACATTGGACAAATGTCCTCATGAGAAAACATGTAAAACTAGAGGTTCAAATGCTTGGAGCTTTAGGCCTTGTTCAGGTGCTTGAATGAGTTAATTAGTATCCCATTTTATTACTTAATTAATAGTATTTTGGCTGCATATTTCTCCTATTCGTTGAAAGAATTTTTTTGGGTATCTTCTGTAGTTCCATCATGTCGCGCTTAATGCAATTGTTGAAAATAATGGTCCAAAAAACGACAACAATAATGCAGAGTGTATTCAGGTTATATGATGACGCAATTTAATATGTGATTTAATTAGTTTACAAATTATTTTACGTATGTAGTTGATTATGTTCCTTGCAATATTTAATGGAATTGTATAACATCTTATTCATTCAGGTTATTGTTTCTCGCATGGAAGTGATTGGTCTTCAATTAAAAGCAACACAGGCCCAAATGAACAATCTGATAATAGCATATGGTCACGACCTTATTGCTTTGAAAAGCTTGCAACCCAGTCCCTCCATTCCTGTAGATGA
>JBAPGN010000198.1:0-32811 GCA_037355405.1 Vitis amurensis
GAGGTGTTCTTTCTCTATTCCCTGAAGAAGGGAAAAAATGACATCTTCAGTATGTCCGCACACCTACCCTCCCTACAGTTGGTGACGGAGCTGCCAGACTCGATAAAGGGAGGGGCGAAGGGACTGGTGGTGGTCCGGGGTGGATAGGCGGGATTATTGGAGCGTCCGTCGAGACCCTTCTCTCCAAATTACACCTTAAGGATTCCGGGTAAGTTTGCTTTGCGACTCCTGTCCGGATTTGACTTTGTTGACTTTTTGCTGATTTTTTCGGATGGTATTCTCATCTTCTGTTGCTATTAATGTAGGTCCGGAATTGAGGGGCCACCTTGTGGATTGGGTGGAAAAGGCGTCTTTTGCCTGTGTCTGCAAATTATTCGAGATAGACGCCAAGGAGAGGCACTACAAGACGCTGCTTTTCGCGCGGAATTTGATGGCGGTCGTCCGGGAGTCCCAGGATTATGTTGTCAACATTCTCCCCAGGAAGCTGCCAAAGGAAGTAGTTCCTGGGGAGCATTATACTGTGAAGGAGCTCCCGATCTACCAGGAGGCTAAGGAGGCTGATGCTGAAAAACGCCGAGCGCTTCTGGAGGATCGGGAGAAGAGGAAAAACGAAGGCATTATCCGGAAGGCTCCCGAACAGAAACGCGACGCACCCTCTCCCCCAAAGAAAGCACCAGCGAAAAAGAGAAGGTTGGTGAAGAAGAATGGGAAGGGAGTGAAGGAGCCCCTTCCTCCCAAGGAATTTCCCCCTCCGCCAATTACCCACGAGGCGGAGGTAATAATAGGGGAGCCAGTGAATGCTGCTCCTCACTCTATCTCAAGCGGCCCCGGACACGTCACGGGGCTGAACCATTCGAGTACCTCCATGGCCGCGGTTGCCCGTCTGGCTAATGTGGCTGAGGAAGCTACGTCCATCAACCATCCGGGCAACCTTAACCCGGATGCTGATGCAGCTGAAGCCGTTTGTGGGACCCCAACGGAGGAAGCGGGGGCAGAAAGCCAAAGTCAGCCCTCCGACGATCCGGACCGTCTGGCTATTGTTCCGGTGAAAGGGCCTCCTCTAAAGAGGCCGCATTCGGTGCGCAATCTGAGATCCGGACTCCTCGGGCGGCTTCAGGATCGTCAACAAGAGATTGAAGTTAGTTGCGCATCTGCCCACGACGCTCATCCGGAGGGGGGCGAAGTGGAGATGGCAATTGAGAGTCCAGCCGTCCCGGTGGTGATCCTGGATGAGGATGCACCCGAAGAAATCTGTCCGGCTGAAAATGTTGAGGTCCCGCGCCCGAAACAAGAGTCACCCTCTGTTGCCTCATCCGGGGGGGGACCTGTTAATGACGCAGCTTGCACCTCCGCTAGCCCTTTTAGCTACACGGAGTTGGAAGATAAGCTAAAACAGATTCCACCCGGCTCGACTGCCATCATGCCCTCAGCCAAGATGTTTGAGATGGTGGAAACGGTATACTGTTGTTTGTGCTTTTGCTTTTTGATTCTTTGTTGTGCTGATGTGTTTGTTGTGGTATGATTTATGACTTTGGTTTCCTTGTTTGTGTTTGTCAGCTGGTGAGTGGTCTTCGCGGCATGGCCTAACAACACGATCTCTTCACTGACCTGCTGCGGACCATTGATTATATGAAGACCTTCGCCACTCGGCGCCAAGAAAGTGAAAATCAGTTGCGCTTGAGACTGGCGAAGGCTGAAGCCAGTTTATCCGCCGCTCAAGAGGACAATGAAGCCCTCCGGGTGGAGTTGGCTGAGGCACAGAGCCGGGAGGATTCAACAGTCTCCTGCCTGTATGATACAGAGGATGAGGCAGCCCAGGTGAGAGGGGAGGTGAGGCACCTCCGGACAGAAGATTCTATTGAAAAGAAACAGAAGGAAGATTTGCAACTGCGCCTGGTTGCGCAAAAAGAAGAGCTAGAACGGGAGTTTGCTGTAGAGAGTGAGGAACTTGAAGCGGAATATCAAAAACAAGTGGATGATACGTTCATCTTCGGCTATCGCTGCTATATGAAAAAGAATGGCATAAAGCGAGATGTCCCTTCGATTCCTCCGGGTGAAGAGAAGAAACTTCTTGACAAGCCTGCTCCCTGATAGCTTTTTCTTTTTGCCATTTTTGTTGTAATCATTCTTTTGTATTTTCTGTGGTCCGGAGACCTCTTATGTACATACATTTATATAAATCAATAAAACACCATTTTTTTCATTTTGTGTTTTGCCTTGATTTTTCATTGATAGTATTGCTTCAAATTAGAAACATTCCATGGTCTAAGTAATGGAGTTCCGTCTAATTTTTGTAAATGATATGCTCCATTTTCATTTACCTTAGACACTATGTAGGGTCCTTCCTAGTTAGCCTGAAATTTCCCTACGCCTACTTCAATAGTATTTTCAAAAACTTTTCTAAGTACTAGCGTATCATTTTTGAAGCTTCTTGGCTTTATTTTGCGATTGTAATGTGCTGATGCCCTTTGTTGATAATCTGCCATCCAGATGGCTGCGCTCTCCCTTACTTCATCTGCCCAATCCAAATTTCTCCCTAATTCCGTGTTTGCATCCTTTTGCTTTGCTGCGTCAGTCCGGATAGTAGGAAGACCTATTTCAGTAGGAATGACTGCATCCATTCCATATGCGAGGGCGAAAGGAGAGCTTCCTGTTGGCCGTCCGGGTGTAGTTCGATAGGCCCATAGGACGCCGGGTAGCTCCTCCACCCACTTTCCTTTGGCTTGCTCAAGCCTTTTCTTTAAGGCATTGATTAGGGTTTTGTTTGTGGCTTCCGCCTGCCCATTACTTTGAGGATAGCGCGGTGTGGAGTATGAATTTCGGATGTTCAGCTCCGAACAGAAATTCCTAAATGCAATGCTGTCAAACTGTGGACCATTGTCAGTTATGATAGTTTGGGGAATTCCAAAACGGCAAACAATGTTCTTCCACACTAACTTGGTGACATCTTTGTCCTTGATGCTAGCATATGCTTTAGCTTCCACCCACTTACTAAAGTAATCAGTGGCGACGAGGAGGAACTTCTTCTGGGCGGGTGCTACTGGGAGGGGTCCGACTATGTCCATGCCCTACTGCGCAAAGGGCCATGGGCCTGAAACTGACTTCAGCATTGCTGATGGCATATGTGGAATGGGGGCGTACCTTTGACATTTATCACATTTTTGGACATATGCTGCCGCGTCTTTCTTCATTGTTGGCCAATAGTATCCTTACGAATGAGCTCTATGCACCAGAGATCGTCCTCCCGAATGATTTCCGCATATTCCCTCATGCAATTCGGCTAACACATACTGGGACTCTGAATGCCCTAAGCACCGAAGATAAGGTCCTGTGAAGGATCGCTTGTACAGGTGCCCCCCAATCAGAGTGAAACGGGCAGCTTGCACCCGAACTCTGTGTGCCTATTTCGGATCTCCGGGTAGGGCGCCTGTCCGGAGATATTCTGCGATGTTGTATGTCCATTCTTGACCATCCGCTTGGTTTGCCTCAATGGTGTTGCAAGTGGAGATTTCTGCGACAGAGGGATTGGCTTGCACATGTATGGGCAGTAAAATGGCTTCTTTGATGGGGAGGGAAGCAGCTACACCAGCCAAGGCGTCGGCGCGCCCATTGTCAGTTCGCTTGATTTTTTCGATTGTCCACTCGGTAAATTGCTGCAAGGTGTTCCTTACTTTAACCAAATATCGCGCCATGCATGCGTCCTTGGCTTCGTATTCCTTCTGGACATGCCTTACCACGAGTTGCGAATCGCTGTAGATCCGGAGTTTGGAGACGGATAGAGCAAGGGCGAGGTCCAATCCGGACAAGATGGCCTCGTATTCTGCTTCATTGTTAGATGCAGAGAATCCCAACCGGATGGCTTGCTCCAGATGTTCCCCAGTTGGGGATTGTAGTAAGAGCCCGACTCCAGAGCCTGATGAGCGTGAGGCTCCGTCGACTCGCAGAGTCCACCATTCTTGTTCGCTTGATTCGTGGTGTTGGCTGGGTCTTTGGGAATATTCTAGCACAAAGTCAGCCATTACTTGGCCTTTCATGGACAATCTTGGTTGGAATTCGATTCCAAATTCACTTAATTCGATGGCCCATTGCAGCATTCTTCCGGTTAGATCTGGTTTGTGTAGAATGTTGCGAAGGGGCTGATCAGTCAGTACGATCACTGGATGAGCTTGGAAATAAGGGCGGAGCTTCTAGGCAGCGCTTCGAAGGGCTAAGACTGTTAGCTCCATTTTTGAATGCCTGGTTTCTACGTCTGCCAATGCCTTGCTGACGTAATAGATAGGTCTCTGCTCCTTGGGTGAGAGGCAGCTGAATAGAACAGCGCTGATTGCCCACTCTGATACAGCCAAATACATGTGCAATTTTTCCTTTGGGATGGGGCTGCTTAGGATGGGTGGTTGCATGAGATAGTGCTTAATCTTTTCGAAAGCACTTTGACAACTGTCCGTCCATCTGTGTGCTCCAGTATTTCGTATTGCCAAGAAGAAGGGTCGCAATTCATTAGTGAAGCGGGCTATAAAACGTCCTAGTGCGATGAGCTTGCCTGTGAGTCGTTGCAGCTCTTTCTTGTTCCTGGGAGGAGGTGTTTCCATGACTGCCTTGACTTGATCCGGGCTGACTTCTATGCCCCTTTGGCTGACCATAAATCCCAAAAAATTGCCAGCACTTACACCAAAGGCGCATTTAGAAGGGTTTAGCTTCATGTCGTACCTTCGCAAGAGGTGAAAAACTTCTTGCAAGTGAAGAACATGCTGCTCTCGGGTTTTGCTTTTAACCACAATATCATCAATATATACTTCTACCGTGTGGCCTATCAGAGGTTTGAAGATTTTGGTCATCAACCTTTGGTAAGTGGCACCAGCATTTTTGAGTCCGAATGGCATGACTTTGTAGCAATAGAGGTCGTGTGGTGTTATAAATGCTGTCTTTTCTTCGTCATCCGGGGACATGGGAATCTGGTGATATCCGGAAAAGGCATCCAAGAAATAAAGCATCCCTTGCCCGGAAGTGGAATCCACAATTTGATCTATTCGTGGCAAGGGAAACTGTCTTTTGGACATGTATTGTTGAGATTGGTGTAATCGACACAGACTCGCCATTTTCCTTCTTTTTGGGTACCACCACCACGTTTGCCAAACCAATCCGGATAAGATACTTCTCTGATGAATCCGGCTTTCTAGCAATTTGTCAATTTCATTCCCGGATAACTTTTTGTCTATCCGTGGTGGAAGCGTCTAATCTTCTGCCGGACGGGTCTGGCAGCTGGAAAGACGTTAAGCTTGTGAGAGGCAATAGAAGGTATGAATTCCCTTCATATCAGAATGTGCCCATGCGAAGATGTCATGGTTGCGTCGGAGGATGTTTTGCATGTTCTGAGTTTCTTCTTGTGTCATGAGGGAACTGATGTTCGTGAGATGAGTATTTTCTTCTGAGATTTGGATTGTTTGCAAGGGATCTGCTGCCGGGGGATCTTTGTCCGCCGGACCCAATAATTGCTATTGATCACGTGTCTGGCTGGGTCAGGGGAGATGCATCCCCTGGCTGGTTTCCTGCTTCTCGTGCTATTGGTAGCACTGTCGAGCGGCTAACTGGCTGCCATACAAGTCAATCTGCCCCTCGTTGGTGAGGAAACTCACCATTTGATGATATGTAGAAGGGATGGCTTTCATGTAGTGAAGCCATGTGCGTCCCAAAATGATATTGAAGGGTGATAATTCTTGCACCACCGAGAATTGCACGTTGAGAGTGACTGGGCCAACTTGGACTGGCAGTATAATGTCTCCCAAGGATGTGGTTGATGATCCGTTGAACCCGGATAGGATTCGTCCAGGGTTTTCAAGGCCCGCAAGACTATGTCCCATATGGTCAACGACCGATGCATGCACAAGATCGGCCGAACTACCCGGGTCGACCAAGATACGTCTTACATCGAAATCTCCTATCTCTAGGGAGAGGATGAGGGCGTCGCGATGCGGCTACAGTGTCCAGGTGGGATCCACTGGTGGGAAAATGATTGTCCCATCTATGGGGCGAGGGCCTTCCCCAGTTAATCCAGGCCGAATGGAATTAATGCGTTCGCGTATTGTCGCGGCCCGTAATAATTTCTGCCTTTTTCGTCTGGAGTCATAGTCCTCATCAGACGGTCCTCCGTTGATATAGTTTATGACAGCTTTGGGGGCAGCTGGGGCCCTAGGGGTTGCGGGGTTGTGATGCTGGGAAACGTTCCTACCCCCAACATTCGAGCGGAGGTATTGCTTCAAATGTCCTGCTTTGATGAGGCTCTCGACCAGATACTGGAAAGCCCGGCATGTCTCTGTTGTGTGGCCATGATCCTTGTGAAAGGCACATCTTTTGCTACGGTCTCTTGTGGATGGATCTGTTTCGATGGGTCTAGGCCACCTGAAGTCGGATAAGCCTTGGATCATTGGGAGAAGTTTCTCATATAATATAGAAAGAGGTGTGAGAGGTGGTCTTTCCGGGCGACTTGGCCCTTCCTGCCTCCGGTCAACCGGTTTTGGCCGGTCCGGAGGTTTGGCATGCCTGTCCGCACCTCCCCTAGCCGCCTGCCCAGCAACCATGACTTGCTGGGTGGCTGCCCGTACGTCATCCTCGAGCATTGAATATTTGTTGGCTCGTTTGAACAAGTCATCCATCGTCGTAGGAGGCTTTTTGGCCAGCGATTCGAAGAATGGAGTGCCTGGACAGATGCTTCGCTTGAAGATCTGCAGGACGGCATCCATGCTGCAAGCCTCTATTTGGAGTACGGCCTGGCCAAACCGCTTCACAAATTCCCTCAAGGATTCGTTATCTCGCATTTTTATATTCTGCAGGGTGCTGATATTTTGCTTATGTCGAGCGGAGCACAAGTATTGTCCCACGAAAGCTTCGGACAGGTCCCTGAAATTGCCAACAGAGTTGGGAGGTAGGCGATGAAACCATGAGAGGGCCTGCCCTTGTAGGCTGGCGGGAAATACTTTACATAGTAACGCATCGTTGCCAATATCAAGCGTCATGAGCTGTCGATAGTGCATGATGTGATCGAAGGGATCGTTGGTTCCATCGTATGTGGAAAATTTTGGTACGAGGAATCCCCTTTGGGGCTCGTAATGGATGATATGAGAGCAAAAGGGCGTGGAGAGCATGTCGTCCAGCCTTTTGCTGATGGAGCTAATGGGTGGCTCGTTTGGGAGGTTTCTCCCAGCATGTTGCTCCGCTGGGTGGGAGTGAACGTTCCTCATCATGGGGGTGACCATGGGGTCGCGATGCGGGTGCACGTTCTGTACCATGGGGGTGATCATAGGATCAGGGCGTGGTGCCCAAGTGGTGACCACTGGCGGCCTAGATCTTCTAGGCTCTTGGGGGCCTAGTCTTGCGCGCATTGAACTTGACAACTGAGATTTTCTATCCAGTTGTTTTTTTGCTGAAAAATGAGTAGAGTCTGAGCTTTCCTCACGGGGAGCTCGAGGCATAGGTGTGTGTGGCTCATGAGGCTTCACGTTGCATGTTTCTGGGATAGCTCCTGTTGTTCCAGGATATACTGATTCTGGTTCTGGCCTCGAGTTTGCCACCTGACCTCTCGAACGCTGACGACGGGGAGGCCCTGACGTTGAGGCCTGAATGCGTAACACATCGTTTTCTTCTCTTAATCTCTCTGTCTCCTGGAGGAGAGCCTTCAGTTGTTTTTCGCTTGCCAACTGTCTCCTTTCGATGGCAAGACGCCATTCAAAATTATCTTCCCCACTTCTACCAGATGATCGGCTTCGGGAAGGTGTGGCCATCTTTGCCAGTGACTGAATCAAATGAAAAATAGTTTTCCCACAGACGGCGCCAATGTTGATGCCTCGCGTCCCTGACGATCCACGCAGTTGCCAAATGGATAGACGCTCAATCTCAACACTCAAAGGTTCTTGATTCAGTCGTTATACCTGCAAAAGGTGTCTGGACAAGGTGTCCGGACGCACCCTCCGATGGTTTTGTTAGCCATGGTAAGAGAGGGAGATAGATAAAACAGTTGGATTTTTACTAGGTCTCCCGAGATTACCTTCCTCTTCGTGTGAAGGTTTATATATATGGCGCCAAGGGTACTGTTCCTCTCATTAATGGTGAGGAGATATTTTATGTTGTTATGATGATAATAGGTGGCAGCAGGACCATCGTCACCCTATAAACGGCTGTCAGAAACCATAGTAGGCGATGCGGCTGTCAGAGATCGTGGGAAGTGATCATGTAGAATGATCGTGGGAAGTGACTTGTTGTCACTTCAACCTGTCTATCACTTTTGCAAGTGACAAGACGTGGATCATGGCTGGTTGTTGTGATAGCGTGTAAGACTTGCTTTACTTTAGTCAATGATCCGGACGATCATATCCGATGGCACATGTTGACTATCCGGATGTGTTGTGGGGCGGATGTATTATGGAGGTTGTCCGGATGTCTATGCTTTATAAGCGTCGTTTGCACTTCCTTGAGGCAGTTCGGATATGAGAAGTTAAAACGTCGTTTGCACTTCAGTCCGGATAGGAGGAGCACATCATGTATATCCTTAGGGAAATCCGGATGATGGCGATCCGGCTGATAATGCGTGCCACGTGTCACCGTGAGATGCGTGCCACGTGTCTTCTAGAGGGAGGGGTACCTACACTCTTGCCATTTTAAATACATAAGAATAATGTTGTTTCAAAAATCGTCTGCTTATATTTAAATACTATTTTCTCTTTTCCAACTGTCCTTACAAATAGTCTTATGCTTATTAGTAGAAAAAATATATATTAAGATGAAAATTATGTAATTCAAATTGAATGCATCAATGGAACCGAAATTATTCATCATGAAATTTATTTACATCGTTTTTCTTTCCAAAGTATTTTCTAGTTGGAAAGAAAATTCCAACATTGCAATTTTCGTTAGAAAGACGGGACAAATTATAAAAGAAAAAAAAATCAATCTTAAAATGATTTATCTATTTATCAACACAATTTGAGTGAAAGAACCCCATAAAGACACGTGGAAATCTATATATCAGGAATCAAATAGGGCCCAAGAATGGGTTCCAACAAGAACCATCAATGGGCTGCCCAATCAATGACAAAAGGCCCTCGATGGGTCTCATGGGCCAAACAAAATGGAGCCAACACACAATAAGTTTAAACCCAAATATAATTTTCAAGTACATATTTTCAATCCCATTTATAATTTATTCATTTAAATTAGAAATCTATATATTAGGAATCAAATTAGAGTGCCTAGAAACCAAAATTAACATATCAGATTAGAAATCTTTACAATCAAATTTCCTTTTTCTAAATTTAAAAATATTTTCTATAACTAATTTAGATTAACAAAAAAGAAAAAAAAAACCTTTATCGTACCACACATGTGATACACTTTGGTAGTTGTTTTTAAATTTCAATAAACATTCTTACATCAAAAGTATTAAAAAAAGAAAAAAGAAAAAAGGAAACGTTAAGGAAAGTTTGATTTTATTGTAGAAATTAAACAGAAAAAATGTTAAATATAATTAAAATTAGTAAAAAAAAAAACTTAAATATTTTTAGATTATTTTAAGTTTAATGTAAGGTATAAAGATCATTTTTTAATTTTAAATTGATTTTTTTTATTTGCTTTCATTTTTTTTTCTTTGCTTCTATTTTTTTTTTAATTTTTTTTCTCACATTTTTCCTTATCGAGGAACCAAACATAACTTGAAAGTTTTAAATATATAAAAAAAAACTTCATATTATATATATAAGGATAGTTATTTGTGGACCCCGTATTTTGGCTCATGCGTTTCCCACTTGATGGCGAACTCGATTTTTAATTTAAAACTGATTTTATTTTTTTGAAAAATGACTTGGAGTCGCCACTTATTTTTGTTTTATTTTTAAAAGGGTAAACAAAATAAGAAAGAAAACCCTAAGTGTGACTCCTTATTTAGAAAAGGTGGTTTGTGAAAAACCGGATCTGGTTTGGGGGTCAGGTTACTTATCGGGAAGGTACGGTAAAGATTGTAGCACTCCTTTAAGTCCCTAAAGTCGGGTCTCTACTAATAAAGTGAAGCAATCATGGCATCTAATGAGGAAATCAATGAATACCCGAATCGATCATGCACATATAGGAATCAGAACATGCATAGAGAATGACAGGAATGGGAACAGATGCGTACCTGGGCAATGAGCCACTATGCGCTATCAAGAGAGGAGTTTAATGCACAACTAAGGAATAATCTCATGCATGTCATAAAGAAGAATAAAATCAATCATGTAAGGTTATCAATTCAATCAATCAATCAATCATAAAATCATGTATGTGGTGCCCCCACCAAAACCGGTTTATTCTTGAGTGAATCAATTTCATAAATTCTATCACTAAGAATTAAGAAAATAAATTCACACTTATTTTAAAACATTTTGAGAATCAGAGAAAATTCGAAAGTGGCTTGCCGAAAAGAAAATGGCAACCAATTTTATTAAAAATGGAATTTTTAGAACCTTAAAAATGCGAAGGGTAAAAATGGAAGAATTGAAAAAAAATATTTGAAGAATTTGAAAAATTGGAAAACTAATTAAGAAAACAAGAAAAAAAAAACTTATTTGAAAACTAAGAGTGTGAGAAATCATTTATGAAAACAAAATAAGGATGAAAAAGTGGGAGTGTGCCACGTGGCCACAAGGTGGCCATGCAAAACCCAAATGAGATCATGCATGTGCTTGTATGTTTATGAAATCCCCAATGGCCAGAATCACTTTCTCTGTCTGAGATGCAAGTTCCCTTGTGGGCGATGAGATCAATGCTTGGACCTCTCGGTTGGAAGTGTTGACCATCTGGCAAACGGTGAGAGCAAACATGGAGGTTTTGCCGGTACCGGACTGGGCCTGAGCGATGACGTCGCGACCCTGAATGATGGGTAAGACCGGTCTCTGCTGAACGGCGGAGGGCTTCTCGAAGCTGTAGGCGTAAATGCCCCGAAGAAGATCATTCTTGATTCCCATCTGGTCGAAGCTCATGATAAGCTTTACACCCTCTGTGGTCTCGAACACCAGTTTTTCATCGTCAACGGCACTGTTCCGAAGACCGCCTCTGTTCGCCGGCACCATCGACGTTGTTGCGGTTGCTGCCATTGATTTTTCTCGAACCCTGTATCTCCCAATCTCTTTTGATTTCTATAACACTTAATAACTGGAAGCCTGACCGATTTGAGCTGCAACAAAGGGAAGCTTGCTTCCTCCTCAACGATACGAATTCCGGACACATTTAAATCTTCACAGAGCAATAGGCTGTCGAAAACCTCAGATGGATCACACTCTTCAGCATAAAATGCAAATTGTTTTGTGCTCCTTTCTTCTGAATCATAACCATCAACCCTGTGTTGCTTTTTCTTTCCTCTGATACCACCATTTTCCGCCTCCAGAGCTTTTCCTTTCTCTTCAAAAGGAATGGCTATATTGTTCTCCAGATCATAAATTACACGTTTAATAGATTGGCTCTCCTTGATTCATAAGAGGGGTTTGCAGGTAGGAGGCTTCAAACTGGCCCGCCCAGTCCGATTCAACAAAGCTATTAGCAGTAGCATCGTTGTTACTACTGGAACTATTGCTACTTGTCACAGGATTATCATCTGGGCTCTCGATGTTTAGACCAATAGACTGGGGGGAATCAGGTTGAGGGAGAAACGGCTCACCAAGAACATCATAGAAGGATTTCCCAGCAGTTAGGAGGGCCACACTGTCTTGCAATATGCAATTCTTATCCTCCAAGTCCTCTTCCACAAGAATATCACCTATGTACTTGTACATAGCAACGAAGAAGTAGTCTTCTTCAGTTGGAGGCCCTTCCGGTGTTGCCCCAGATGTGGCCCAGTTACAAGGCTAATGATTAGTTGATAGGAAATGAGGATCCATGGTGCCCTAACTGCGCTTGTTGGATCTCTCAACAAGATTCTGATTTGAATAGTTGGAGACCGACACCGAGTCGTGGTCGAATTTGAATACTAGCATGGAACCAGAAAATTCTCCGAGAAGGGTATCCATGGATAGCTAGAGAACATCAGAGCAGAGATTTCCCACAAGTCTAAAGCAGGTTGCCTCTGAACGCAGGTTGTGTTATAACCGCTGCAACGTCCATCCACCGGTGGCTGCTCCCGATACACTTCAGTCTGTCATCCTCCAGAAAAAAAAAACTCTCCTAAAACCAGCCACCGGAATACCTCTCTCTCCTCAGCAACGAAAATCCTCTTCTGTTTCTCCCTCTAGCTTGCTCCACTCTCTGATCCTCCTTCAAAACTCTCAAAATATCTCCAAAACAGCCACGAAAATACCCACATCTCCCTTGAAAAGACCTGCTCCCCAAGCAAAAGAATACCCTCTCCAAAAAAAAGCTAGAAATAGAGGGGGAAGTAAAGAAAAAGAAGAAGAAGAAGAAGGAAAAGCAAAACAGAGTATGTAGAAGAGAAGATAATGTCGTTAACCCCAAGCTCTATTTCGTGAAAATCAATGAGTTTTCCAAAAAGGATTGATGGGAGGGTCTGAGTGAATTTAACATGCCAACATAAAGCATAACCAACATGCAACTCATATAGGGGAAAACAGGGACCAAGTAAGCACAAATTAGAATCAGGTTTTTCTCGTTAGATAGTCAAAGCAAGCATCTAATATCAGCAAAATGCATAATGTGACTATGAAAATAGAGATCCTAAAATGTGAGATAGTTAAACCTGAATGACTCATTTCGAACAAAAATTCACTTGGTCTCTAGCAACTTGCAGTCTGCCTCCTCTGTTCTTCCTCTCCTCTCTTTCTCCTCACTTCAGCCTCAAAACTTATTCCCTCGCTTGTTTTTTCTCCTAAAAAAAAAAAAAAATCCCCCCACTCCCCCTCCCCTCACAAAATATTTCCAGCCAACACCCCAAAAGCCTTACCTCTGCCAATCTCCTCCCTCTTTCATCCGTTCTTCCTCTGAAAAAATCAACAACCAAAATCACCACCCCCCCCCCTAGCTCACTAACGGCCTACAACTTTTTAGAATATTTCTTGACAGGTGTCTCATCCTCGTTGGTCCTCCAGACCATTAGCCTGATTCCCTAGCAGCCATCCATGAGTCGACAAGTGGCTCATTGAAAAGCCTCCATTTGGTAAGAAATAACCTGTAGGAAAAAAAGAGATATAATGAACCCCAAATGGGGGTCTACATTATTATATCGATTTATATAAGTAAAATATGATTATTCAAATCATATTACATGTATAGAATACGATAAATCAAGTCATGTCATACTCAAGATTTCAACATGATAGGTATAGCTTTTGAAGACTTTTCCATGCAATTAATCCTTATACTTGGAATTTGTTTAGGTAGGGTAGGGTTTTTGGAAGTTTGTCCGCAATTTTCTCATACTTGGAAACAAAGGAATGGTCAGAGAAAGGAAGTTAATAAATCGAATATTGAAACGGACTAGAGATAGACCCTCACCTGCACCGAAGGTTTGTATGATCTTCATGGACCGTAGGCCGCATGTCCTTCTCAAGCCTCCATGCCTCGCTTTTTGGCTTATAAAGAACAACCAAAAATGAATTGAATGATCTGAAAAATCAGTGGCCAAAAAAGCGAGCTCAACATGGAGAAACAACGGCCCATGCAGTTTAGGAGATCACAAAGCAAACTGTTAGAGTATGTGTAAGAAGTTTTCATGCAATATAATCAATCCAAGCATACGAAACTTCTACCATTAAAATCATTTCTGAAAAATGAAAATGAATTTAGGATCATACTTACCTCTAGCCATTGTTTAGATTTCTATAATTGGTGCAAATCTCGATTTCCAAACTCTAATATCTCCTTTTAGATGGTGTCTTTCTAAAGATAAAAACAGTAGAGACGAGTTTGGGACCATTTCAGATCTATATAACTGTGGCTTCCATCATACCACGTTGCTATGGTTTGCCACCATGTTGAGCAGTTTGTGGAACGTGCTCCTTAATCGCAGTGGAAGTGAGAGGTGGTGGAGGACGTAGTCAAAGTGCTGGACCACATTAGAAGTGTTGGACGTGTATAAGCTAACATTCTCCCACTTGGTCCACACCTTTAACCTAATGTCCTATCTCAGTCCATCAATTATCCCCATTAAGTAACAAATACATGAATCATGGCGATAAGTCCTCTATTTAACGAATGTTACCTTCCATGTATTACAATGTACTCATTTCTTAACATTATACTTTATGTGGCAATATTACTTAATGAATAAACCCTATGTTCATTCTTGGTCCAATGAAATTGAATTTTCTCAAAATTAAATAAAAGTGCACATCAATATGAGAAAACATCATAATGAAAGTTTGTACAATAGAAACTACATAAGGGAACTAAGTCCCATGTTCACTACATGATCCTTGAATTTCAACGGTGGCATGCCCTTAGTCAAAGGATCAGCGATCATCAATTCAGTGCTAATGTGCTCAATAAACACTTTCTTTTCTTTAACATGTTCTCTTATGGCTAGATACTTAATGTCGATGTGCTTGTTTCGACTTCCACTTTTATTATTCTTTGCCATAAAGATTGCAGTTGAATTGCCGCAATATATACTCAATAGCCTAGATATTGAATCCATAACTCTAAGCCCGGAAATGAAACTCTTAAGTCATACACCATGTGAAGTAGCCTCAAAACAAGATATGAACTCAGCTTTCATAGTAGAAGTAGCAGTCAAGGTCTGCTCAACACTCCTTCAAGATATAGCTCCACCGGCTAATATAAAAATGTATAAATATGTTGATTTACATGAATCAACACAGCCAGCAAAGTTTGAATCTGAGTAGCCAACAACCTCTAAATTGCTTGTCCGTCTGTACATAAGCTTGTAATCTTTGGTTCCTTGAAGATATCTCATCATTTTCTTTGCAGCTTTCCAGTGGTCCATACCTGGGTTACTTTGATATCGTCTTAACATTCCAACAACAAATGCAATGTCAGGCCTTGTGTAGAGCTGAGCATACATCAGACTTTCGACTGTAGAAGCATATGGAATGTTCTTCATTTGTTCCCTCTCAAGATCGTTTTTCGGGCATTGGTCCAGATTGAACCTATCACCATTCACTATAGGGGAAACACTAGTTGAACAATTCTTCATCCAAAATCTCTCTAAAACTTTATTGATATAGGTTTCTTGAGACAAACCTAAGATATCTTGAAATCTGTCTCTATGGATCTTAATGCCAATGACATAAGATGCCTCACCCATATCCTTTATATCGAAATTTTTAGAGAGGAATTATTTCACCTCATGAAGTAAACCCTTATCATTGGTTGCAAGTAAGATGTCATCCACATATAAAACAAAAAACAAACTTTACTCTCACTGACCTTAAGGTATATGCATTGATCCATAACATTTTCAACAAAACCAAATGAAGAAATTATGTTATGAAATTTTAAATACCATTGGCAGGATGCTTGTTTTAAACTGTATATGGATTTCTTAAGCTTGCAAACCAATTGCCCACCATCACTAGAGGGGAATCCTTCGGGTTGTTTCATGTACACCTCTTTCTCTAGCTCTCCATTAAGAAATGTTGTTTTCGCATCCATTTGTTGCAATTCCAAATCAAAGTGGGCTACTAATGCCAATATAATGCGCAAGGAATCTTTCTTAGATACAAGAGAAAAGGTTTCCGTGTAATCGATTCCTTCTTTCTAAGTGAACCCCTTTGAAACAAGTCTAGCCTTGTATCTCTCAATGTTGCCTAATGAGTCTTTCTTTTTCTTAAAAACCCATTTACAACCAATGACATTTGCACCATTAGGCAACTCAACAAGGTCCCAAACATCATTGCACTTCATGGAACTCATCTCATCCTTCATAGCATTGTACCACAATTCTGATTCTTTACAACTCATGGCTTGTGAAAAAGATTTGGGATCATTTTCGCCTCCTATATTATAGTCAGATTCTTGTAGATACACTACATAATCACTAAGAACTGCTGACCTCTTAGTTCGAGTAGACCTTCTTAAGGTTGCATCAATATCTTCTGAGGAAGTATGAGGTTCAACTTGTTGTTCAGAAGTGTCAGGCAACTCCTGATCAACTTGATCTACTGGAATGTTGTCAACAACTTGTGGAACTTCAATGACTGGTTAAACTTCAGCGATTGTTCGTTCTACACTCGTTTGTACTTGAGGAATGTTATGAACAATAAACAATCTATCACTTGAAGTGGAAGGTTGAGACTCTGTGTGATCAATATCAGAAACTATGTTTCTGAATTGATCACTCCCACTGACGAAGTCATATTCAAGAAATTTAGCATTTCTCGATTCCACAATCCTAGTGCTATGAGATGGACAATAAAATCTGTACCCCTTAGACTTTTCAGCATATCCAATGAAATACCCACTAATAGTCATTGGGTCCAGTTTTTTCTTTTGTGGATTATAAATTCTCACTTCAGACGAGCATTCCCAAACGTGCATATGTCGCAAACTCGGTTTCCAACCTTTCAATAACTCAAATGACGTCTTTAGGACAGCTTTGGTTGGAACTCGGTTTAATATATACACAACTGTCTTAACTGCTTCAGTCCACAAGAATTTAGGAAGTTTTGAGCTGCTAAGCATACTCTTCACGATGTCCAATAAAGTTCGGTTTCTTTTTTCTGCTACACCATTTTGGTCTGGAGAACTAGGCATGGTGTATTGGGCAACAATCCTATACTCTTGAAGAAACTTCGCAAATGGCCCAGGTGCTTGGCCATCTTCCAAGTATCTACCATAATATTCTCCACCTTTATTTGATCTCACGATCTTAATTTGTTTACCACATTGTTTATCTGCTTTTGCCTTGAAAACCTTAAAGGCATCTATTGCTTCATTTTTGTTATGAAGTATGTAAAGATACATGTATCGTGAGAAATCATCTATGAAAGAGATGAAGTATTTCTGACCATGAGAGTCCATGTCAAGACTACATATATCAGTATGTATGATCTCTAGTATGGCAGAACTCCTGATAGCACCTCTCTTTGACTTGTTGGTCTGCTTTCCCTTAATGCAGTCCACACAAGTCTCAAAGTCAGTAAAATCTAGAGTACTAAGTATCCCATCATTCACCAACACATCTTTTAATGCCAGTTTGGACATGTAATGAATTATGAGTGGTATCATTCTGTAAGAATATGCAATAAAGACCATCTAACAAAATATCATTCCCAACACAATCAGATTTATAAATCAAACTGAAAGATGTTTTTGAAAAATGAAAGGAATATCCAAAGGGTACAAGTCTAGAAACTAAAATCAAGTTTCGTGAGAAACTTGGTACATAAAAGGTCTTTTGCAATTCCAAAACAAAGCCACCATTTAAAGTTAAATAACATGTCCCTATTGCTTCCACATGCGAGCCCATCTTGTTTTCGAATAAGATGAATTGCTCACTTGTCACTGGCTTCCTTAGGTTTTGCATACCCTACAAGGAATTTGAAATGTGGATTGTAGATCCATAATCAATCCACCATGTGTTGGTATTTACATTAACCATATTAGATTTAACAAACAAATGAGGTAGGGTTACCTTTCTTCTCAAGCCATTTCTGAAATTTCAGACATTTCTTCTTCACGTGTCCTTTCTTTTTATAGAAAAAACACTTTTCGTCTTTCTTAATGTCAAATTTAGGAGGAATTTGTTGCTTCTCTTTCTGACTAGCTTGAGATTTTCCTTTCTTTCCTTTATTTTGCGTCACCAGCATGACACTTTCTCCTGGTTCCATCAATGACCTTCCTTCCTCTTGAACACACATGGTCATCAATTCATTGATAGACCACTTATCCTTATGTGTGTTGTAAGAGATTTTGAAAGGTCCATACTGAGGCTGAAGAGTGTTAAGGATAAAGTGCACCAAGAAGGATTCAGACATTTCTACCTCGAGCTTCTTCAATTAAGTCACTATGTCTCTCATCTTCATGATGTGTTCGCGTACACCTCTTATACCAGTGAGCTTTAGGGATGTAAACTTCATAATTAAGGTGCTTGCCAAAGCTTTATCTGAAGTGACGAATTGCTCGTCAATAGCCTTGAGAAATTTGCGGACATTCTCATGTTGCTTGATCGAACCACGTATACCAGCACTAATTTTTGTCTTAATGTACATCACGCTAAGGCGATTAAATTTCTCCCAGCATTCGTACAATAGAATTTCATCAGGTGTGCTGGTATCAATGATCTTATATGGTCCATCTTTCCTTATGGAATATTTTATGTCAATGCACCCTAATTGAAGAAGAATTCTCTCATTCCATATCTTAAAGTTATCTCTCATAAGTTCGAGAACCTTACAACGAATATCAGATATGCTAGGTAAAACTACACAAAAAGATTACAAGCTTATTAAGAATTTGAGGCTTTAATTTAAATTCATGTTTTACCAATGTGGAACATGCTTAAAATTGAATCTAATTTTATTAAAATTTGTCTGTAGGCTAAATCTTTAATTCAATCAGATTCATTATTTTTATGATAGATTTTATCAAACTATTTTACTGAATTATGAAATTTATTATGAATATAGTTTGATATATTTTCTATCTATAAGCTTTATAATAAACCTATTAAATTAATTCTTCCTAACTCCTGTGGGTAAATTAGGAAAAATTAATTTTAATATTTTATCCTAATTAATTATATAAATATAATGAAATCCCTGTGGGGTAAAATCGTCATAATATAATTAATTACAATTAATGTCCATAATGTGATCCTTATTTACTTAATATATAATTTTATATAATTAAGGATGTTGTGGCTATTCCTTAATTATTTAAAATTATATGGTTCACTAGACATTAAAACTATATGATATAAATTTAATATATCTAACACAAATTTAGGCAACAATTGCATGCAATTGAATTACAACTTTAATTTATCTAACTCAAATTTAAGCTACATTTTTACACATACAAACATATAAATTAAAATAAATAATTTAATTTGTATGTATAAAAAATCACATATAATTTAGAATTAATTTGAAAGGATTTCAGATTATGATTAGGTGCCTAAATCCATATAAAACACAATCAATTACAAGCCCAATAAAAAATAATTCAAATCGGGCCAAAAAAGATCTAAACTGGCCCAATTTTAACAATCATCCAATGAACCAACACTTAAAGCCCCTTAATTTAGTAAAATGGGCCACTGCCATGCATTGAGCTTAATGAGCCCAATAGTCTCTTATGCCATGGCCCAAAAACTTAGTGGAACCCAATCTCTCTCTAAGGTTTTTTTTTTTTTTTTTTTTTTATCACTTGCAACAAAACCTCCAAGATCCTATTTTGACGCCATCCACATGGACTACACCAACACGAATAGCGCCATACACGCCACGACCCGCATGTACTGCATTGACACCGACTGCACCACTCTGAAACTTCAACGTGGCAGCCTTCCAACACCGGCAACAGTCCATGTTTTGAAAAGGCCTGCACCACACGGGAAGGGAGATCCCTTGCTTCATGCGATGCCCTCCGAATGCCTGCATCATGAGGTAGGATACTCTCTGACCAGAGCAACATGGCCAACCGCAACTGCGTTTTTTACTCGCCAGGAGCATCGTCCAAGCTCCAATTTTTGCCACCACCCGTGTGGAATCCTTCAATGGCGAAAGCATGCTCTCGTCGTGCAAGCTGGGCGCTGCATATGCAGCTTCTGAACACCACTGTCGCCGCCTTTTTCCAGCACTAAAATCCACCATCGCTAGTCCAGGTCCGACCATAGTGGAATCGAGGCAATGACGGTGGAGACTGAATGCACCAGATAGACGATGCCTCTCCGAACGGCAGCACCATGCTTCAGTCGTGAAATGCAGGTTTGGCAACACTCCAGGAAGATTTTGGGTGACGCACACTTCAATTTGATTTTTCTAGGTTTTCATTGATCTCAGCTGATGTTACAACCAGCGCGGAGAGCAACAGTTTTAACGCGACATTTCCAACAGCCTGCAACGGCGCCTCAATGGCGCTTCCCACCTAAACGAGATGGCACCTGAACAGCGCCTTAAACGCGCCTTGAATAATGCTTGAAGCGCACTTTGAATAGCGCTTTGAAGCGCGCCTGAAGCGCCTTAACAGTGCCTGCAACGCCGTCTGGAACGACGCATGGCGTTTTCTGAACGCCTGAATGGCGTTATGAACGGAGAATGCCAACTATCTAGATCGCCTCCAACAGCCATTGTTTAAATAGTAATTGAGAGATCATAAAAATAACAAGAATTTTCATGCAAGATCAATACAAAGCATAGGTAAGATTTAACATGCTCTGATACCAAATGTGAGAAGTTTTCATGCAATATAATCAATCCAAGCATACGAAACTTCTGCCATTAAAATCATTTCTGAAAAATGAAAATGAATTTAGGATCATACTTACCTCCAACCATTGTTTAGATTTCTATAATTGGTATAAGTCTCGATTTCCAAACTTTGATATCTCCTTTTAGATGGTGTCTTTCTGAAGATAAAACAGCAAAGACGAGTTCGGGACCATTTCAGATCTATATAACTATGGCTTCCATCATACCACGTTGCTCTGATTTGCCACCATGTTGAGCAATTTGTGGAATGTGCTCCTTAACCGCAGCAGAAGTGAGAGATGGTGGAGGACGTGGTCAAAGTGTTGGCCACATTAGAAGTGTTGGACGTGTGTGAACGTGTATCAGCTAACGGTCTGGGCTTTTGTTTCTTCGTGTCAATCTCGTTTCTGTCTCCGCCCGAAAGAGAAAAAAATTGTAGGCTTTTGTTTCTTCATTTCAATCTCGTTTCTGTCTCCGCCCAAAAGAGAAAAAAATTGTATAGACATGTGCGGGAAGATCTCCTTGGCCTTTTTCATACTTTAGAAATAGAAACAAGCCCAGTAGTATTGTATTGCTAACAATCCTCCTTGTTTAGTTGTATTATTATAATTATAATAGTATTATCTTCAAAATAAAATTTATGCATGTGGGGATGTGTTTTCTATCTTTTTTTTCAAATAGTATCATCTTCATTTGGAAGTAACATAAGTTCATTTTCTTAGAGGACAAATGCTACTTACGTGGGTTTCTTTTTTTTTTTTTTTTTTTTTTTTTTTTTTTATACAAAAGTTACAAATTTTCAAGTCTATTCATCATGTCTTTTCAAATTTTGGTTACTCATGAAGTATTCAATACTTTTAGCAATGTGATATCCTTATCACTATAACTAAGAACTTTGACCAATTTAAACGTATGTACTTTGCAAAGTTATTACTTTTTGTGGTTAAACGTGAGTGTTATATATGGCCAATTAGCCCATTATCATTCAACATGTATACTTGTTCAACTCATTACCATACAAAATTCTTATCCCTTTCTGTTAAACTCATTTTAATGTAAAAAAAACACCAAAACATATTCATTAAATGATTTTCCTCTTTGTTGTGCAACTACCCATATGGATTTTAGACTCGAAAAATTAATGTGTGTCATATTTGACAAATTAAGATAATTAAAACTAGCATCTTATGTGAAAGAAAATAAAAAATAATAATTAAACTTCCAGTCCTTATTGGAATTAAAATCAATAGAGAATCTTTTAATTTTTTTTTCTCCTAATTTGTTTAGATATTGATAGATTGACTTGTTAATTAAAGTTGGAATATTATAGTACTTTATTTTTGTTATTTCTTTTATCAATATGTCTTAATTAATAATTCAAAAATGTTAATAATAAATTATAAAAGAGATTTTTGCTACTCTTAAAAATTATAAAAAAATTTATACACTCAGAAAAAAAATAAATGTATCTTCTAATAAATAAATATTATTTAAAATAAATATATGTTTACTTTGAATTTATTAACATGAAGTAAACCGTAGATATCTCAAGTTAGATTTCTTATTGGTTAAAGAAAAAGACCATTCAACATTTAGCTAAATTGGAAAAAAAATCTTTATTTATTAGAAAATTCAAATTAGTTTTTGAATGATGAATCATTGATAAGGATAAATACGAATTTTTCTAGGTATATATAAATTCAAAGTGATTTTGGACAAATTGGATCAATGGTCCCCAACCCATATTTATGATAGCTAAAAGCAACCCTCTAGATAGGTCCAATATAGTAGATGACTTGACTTCAATAGACGTTACATTAAGTATTTTTGGAACTTATATTTCTTCTAGTTAAAAGTAACCTCTCTAGATGGATGTAATATAGAGGATGACTTAATTGTAATAGTCATTTCTTTAAAATTTTGATAGCATATTATCACTTAACCAACTCTTTATCATAATAATAATAGTAATAGTAGTAGTAATATTAATAATAATAATAATAATAATAAATTTTGAACCCGAGTCTTTGGTAGATGGGCAATCAAACTATGCATATTTGTGAAGAAAAACATTTAAAAACTATATATACATTATTGTAAAATTAATTGCAAAATATACATATTTATGATTTATCTAATATTTCAAGTCAGTTTGTTTGGTTCATGAGATGACATTTTTTTTCAAAACTTAGCTAAAAACTAGATCGAATCGACAGATTCGATTGATTGGATCGACATTGAACCAATCCACCAAGTGGTCCAAACATCAAATTGATGAACCTGCTTAGTAGCAGCAGGTTCATGAGTTGCCCATTTTTTCTCCTATTTTCCAAAACATATAATACGTACGTTTGCTTTTTACATTTCTGACTGATGTGGGAAAGTTACTTCTATTTTTCCTTAGGCAAAATGCCATACAAGCTGATCATGGGATTTTAACTTGGGTCTTTGATATGCAAAATGAACAGAAGTACGTCTTTGTGAAGAAAAGAATTTAAAAACTATATATTCATTATTACAAAATTTAAAATGAACAAAATATTTATGATTTATCCATAATAAATATTTTGAATAATATTTTAAAAAAAACTAATTATTTTGACTAAAATAAAATATATAGCTATTGAAATCCAAACAAATTTAGATAATAAAATCTTTTTTATCTTAATAATTAAAACTACATATTTAATAAAATTAAAATTACTAATAATTTAATAACTATTTGTATTATCCTTATCATAATTTACACTATTAATATTAATAATATAAAATGATGAAATGTATTTAAAAATTTTAATTATTTAAAATTTTTATCATTATTTTTAATTTTAATAATATATAAATTATATATTTATTATATTACCAATTTGATCACGGTTTAACTACAGGTCTAATCATTGAACCGTGTCAACAATTTTTTCCATTCAATGATCATGAAAACGACATTGATAAAAAATAAATAATATTTAATATAAAAACAAATAATGGATATTAAAAACAAATAATTTGACTAGTCAAAGTAAAGGTCATGAGTGACTTTCATAAGCCTCCAACCATTTCGCTAACATAGGAAATGTCCAAGGAAAAGCCTCCAACCATGTCCTATAACATAGGAAATGTCCAAGAAATCTGCGAGCTTGGCATTTATTTGAGTATTTTGAGGACAATATTTTATTTTTAATCATATAAAAACAAAAGTATATTTAATTCATTACTTTCTAATATTATCTTAGAAATATTTTTATAGATATGTTTATTTTAGAACCTACTGAGGATATTAATACAAAGATTTTGATAAATGTAATATAAAAATGTATAAAGGCATTAATTTTATTTTATTTATTAAATTTGAAATATACATATTATGTAGTAATTTTTTGAAAAAAAATTTACTTTTATGAAGCCAAATCTAGGAAACAAACATAACACTATCCTCACTTTTCCATTGTGTTGTTTTTTGAATTAGAAATCCTTATAATCAAATTTCCTTTTTATAAATTTAAAAATATTTTCTATAACTAATTTAGATTAACAAAAAAAAAAAAAAAAACCTTCAACCGACCACACATGTGATACACTTTGGTAGTTGTTTTAAAATTCCAACAAACGTTCTGACATGAAAAGTATTGAAAAAGAACAAGGAAAAAAGAAATGTTAAGGAAAGTTTAGTTTTGTTATTGAAATTAAATAGAAAAGAAAGTTAAATATAATTAAAATTAATAATAAATTTAAATATTTTTAAGTTATTTTAAGTTTGATGTAAGGTATAAAAAAAATTTATTAATTTTAAATTTAATTTTTTTTCCTTCTATTTTGTTTCTTTATTTTCTTTCTTTCCTTCTTATTTTTTCTTCCGTTTATAGGAACGAACATAACCTAAAAGTTTTAAATATATAAAGAAAACCTTCATATTATATATATTAGGGTTGTTATCACATCAATTTATAAAGTAAAATATGATCATTCAAATCATGTTACGCGTAGAATCTATAAGGTGGGGCAGGGCTCTTATAAGTTTGTCCGCGATTTTCTCAAACTTGGAAACAAAGGAATCGTTCTCAAACTTGGAAACAAAGGAATGGTCAGAGAAAGAACTTAAAAAAGAGAATATTGAAACGGACTAGGTAGACTCTCAACTTCACCGAAGGTTCCTGTGATCTTCATGGACGGCAGGCTGCAGGGCCTTCTCAAGCCTCCATGCCTCGCTTTTCCACTAATAAAGAATAGCCAAAAAGGACTTGACTGATCTGAAAAATCAGTGGCTGGAAAAGCGAGCTCGACACGTAGAAGCAACAACCCATGCAGTTTAGGAGATCACAGAGTGAACTATTGGAGTTTGAGCTTTTGTTTCTTGTGTTATCCTTATCATAGTTTACACTATTAATATTAATAATATAAAATGATGAAATGTATTTAAAAATTTTAATTATTTAAAATTTTTATCATTATTTTTAATTTTAATAATATATAAATTATATATTTATTATATTACCAATTTGATCACGGTTTAACTGCAGGTCTAATCATTGAACCGTGTCGATAATTTTTTCCATTCAATGATCAATCCAGTCATGAAAACGACCTCATTGATAAAAAATAAATAATATTTAATATAATAACAAATAATAGATATTAAAAACAAATAATTTGACTAGTCAAAGTAAAGGTCATGAGTGACTTTCAATAGCCTCCAACCATTTCGCTAACATAGGAAATGTCCAAGGAAAAGCCTCCAACCATGTCCTATAACATAGGAAATGTCCAAGAAATCTGAGAGCTTGGCATTTATTTGAGTATTTTGAGGACAATATTTTATTTTTAATCATATAAAAACAAAAGTATATTTAATTCATTATTTTCTAATATTATCTTAGAAATATTTTTATAGATATGTTTATTTTAGAACTAACTGAGGATATTAATACAAAGATTTTGATAAATGTAATATAAAAATATATAAAGGCATTATTTTTATTTTATTTATTAAATTTGAAATATACATATTATGTAGTAATTTTTTGAAAAAAAAAATTACTTTTATGAAGCCAAATCTAGGAAACAAACATAACACTATCCTCACTTTTCCATTGTGTTGTTTTTCGAATTAGAAATCCTTATAATCAAATTTCCTTTTTATAAATTTAAAAATATTTTCTATAACTAATTTAGATTAACATAAAAAAAAAACCTTCAACGGACCACACATGTGATACACTTTGGTAGTTGTTTTAAAATTCCAACAAACGTTCTTACATAAAAAATATTGAAAAGGAACAAGGAAAAAAGAAATGTTAAGAGAAGTTTAGTTTTGTTATAGAAATTAAATAGAAAATAAAGTTAAATATAATTAAAATTAATAATAAATTTAAATATTTTTAAGTTATTTTAAGTTTGATGTAAGGTATAAAAAAAAATTATTAATTTTAAATTTATTTTTATTTTATTTTATTTTTTTCTTTCCTTCTATTTTGTTTCTCTATTTTCTTTCTTTCCTTCTTATTTTTTCTTAGGAACGAACATAACCTAAAAGTTTTAAATATATAAAAAAAACCTTCATATTATATATATTAGGGTTGTTATCACATCGATTTATAAAGTAAAATATGATCATTCAAATCATGTTACGCGTAGAATCTATAAGGTGGGGCAGGGCTCTTGTAAGTTTGTCCGCAATTTTCTCAAACTTGGAAACAAATGAATCGTTCTCAAACTTGGAAACAAAGGAATGGTCAGAGAAAGGAACTTAACGAAGAAAATATTGAAACGGACTGGGTAGACTCTCAATTTCACCGAAGGTTCCTATGATCTTCATGGACGGCAGGCCGCAGGGCCTTCTCAAGCCTCCATGCCTCGCTTTTCCGCTAATAAAGAACAGCCAAAAAGGACTTGACTGATCTGAAAAATCAGTGGCCGGAAAAGCGAGCTCGACACGTAGAAGCAATAACCCATGCAGTTTGGGAGATCACAGAGTGAACTATTGGAGTTTGAGCTTTTGTTTCTTCGTGTCGATCTCGCTTCTGTCTCCGGCCGGCAGAGAAAAAAATTATATAGACGTGTGGGAAGATCTCCTGGCTTTTTCGATACTTTAGAAATAGAAACAGACCCAGTAGTACTGTACTGCTAAAAATCCTCCTTGTATGTTTGTATTGTTATAATTACAATAGTATTATCTTCAAAATAAAATTTATGCGTGTGGGGATGTGTTTTCTATCTTTTGTTTCAAATAGTATCATCTTCATTTGGAAGTAACATAAGTTGATTTTTTTAGAGGACAAATGGTACAAACGTGAGTTTTTTATTTTTTATTTTTTTTATTTTTTATACAAAAGTTACAAATAGTACTATTTGAGGATGCCTTGACAAAATAATTTTTGAATTATTTTAATTTTTATAAAGCTTGTAGCCTAATCCTTCTATATCAAAGATTTTATATATATATATATATATATATATATATATATATATATATAAAGATTGTTTTTTTTACTTGACAAAATAATCAAAATTCTTATTCCAATTGAGAATTTTGAAAGAGAAATTGTTAGTTTGGAAATCATAAAAAAATTGTTGCTAATCTTCAAAATTATAAAAAAGTTTATGCACTTTGGTAGCCTTTAAAATTATAAAGCATTTATACACTAAAAAAAACAAATAAGTATATCTTCTAATAAACAAAAAGTTATTAAAATAAATAAACATTAGTCTACATTGAATGTGTTATCTTGAAGTACATTGTAGCTATAAATTTTTTAAGGATTATTAAAGAAAAAGACCATTCAATATTTCTCTAGGTATAAAAAAATCTTTATCTATTACAAATTAATTTCTGGATGATGAATTATTGATGAAAATAGGCTAAGGAATTTTTTTGTTGCATCTTAAATTTTTCAAGTCAAGTCTATATATCGACTATGATTTTTTAAACCAACTTTTACCGTTACGTTTATTAGTTACTTACATTTTATGATATATTGGAATTTTATACAAGTGGACTATAAGATTTGAACCTTGGCCCTTGGTTGATGAGCTATTAAGCTATGCATATTTGTGAAGAAAAACATTTAAAAACTATACATAAACTATTGCAAACTTTAAAATTAATATAAATAGTTATGATTTGTCTAATATTTCAAGTCACTGTGCTTGGTTCATGAGATGTCATTTCTTCTTTTCCATGTGATTAATACTTGGATACCTGGATTTTCTTTGGGTGGGGTTGGGCTTTTGTAAGTTTCTCTGCAATTTTCTCCTACTTTGGAAACAAAGGAATGGTCAAAGAGAGGAACTCAGTGAAGAGAAGATTGAAATGGACTGGATACACCCTCGCCTGCTCCGAAGGTTGGTATGATCTTCATGGTCGGTAGGCCTTCTCAAGTCTCCATGCATGCCTCATTTTTCCCATATGATAAATCAATGGTCGGAAAAGCGAACTTAACACGAACAAACATAATAAAATCATTAAATTTTTTGGAATAATAATAATAATTTGATAAAGTTAATAAATGATAAGGATTAGAAAGATGTTTAATAAAATTTTAAATTAATAATAATTAGATGTATTTAACACAAACTTTTTTTCAAATTTCTCTAATTTTAATTTTAGAATAAATATTAACAATAATTTTTTTCAAATATAAATAATAATATTTGAAAAACATCATCAGTAAATGGCCTTTTCAATTTTTTCTCTAATTGTCATTTTAAATGAATATTAAAATCCTTTTAGTAAAATTTATGAATTTAGTAAAATGTTAATATCTATATTTTATAATTTTTAATAAAGTTTTATCATTTTTAATAAAAAAATAATATAAGTTGTGTGTGTCTTATTAGTATCACTATTTACAAAATTTATCTTTATATTATTTATTTTAAAAATTATAATTTATTAAGAATCATTTTTATAAAAGGTAAAAAATAATTACCACATAAATATAAATTAAAAGTGGAGGTTATATTTGTTAATTATTTTTAAAAGGGGATTTCAAAACATTACTTTCTCCAAAAATAACAATAATAATAATATAAACACAATATTTACTCAAAATATTATGTAAATGAAAAACTTAAAAATAATATATATTTGTTTTTTAATATTTTTAGTCATAATTAAAGGTCATCTACTCAACATGTTGCTGGGAATGGTATATAAGTCAATGCCTGCTTTGCTCACAAATCAAAAACCAAAACTTGCTAATCCTTGTTATTACACACTATCCTTGCTCTGTATTGAACATGGGTAGGAGCCCCTTTCGATATTTTATTTCCCTTTTTTCTGCTTTTGCTCTGTTTCGAAGCCTGTTTGAGGGTGGGTGATGCTAAAATTGGGTGCAGAGAGAGGGAGAGGCAATCTCTCCTTCACTTCAAACAAGGTGTTATCGATTACCATGGAGTGCTTTCTTCATGGGGGAATGGGGAAGACAAAAGAGATTGTTGCAAATGGGCAGGAGTGGAGTGTAACAACCAGACGGGTCATGTGATCAGGCTTGATCTTTATGCCCAATCTTTGGGAGGTAAGGTTGGTCCTTCATTGGCAGAGTTGCAGCACTTGAAGCATTTGAACCTCAGCTGGAATTATTTTGAAGGTAAATTATATACATATATACCTTGTGAAAATTCATCATCTTGTCTCAGCAGAATATAATTTTCTCTTTTCCCAATTTTACAGGAATTCTTCCCACTCAACTTGGAAATCTTTCCAATTTGCAATCCCTTGGTCTCGGCAATAATTATGAGGATATGAGCTGTGAGAACCTTGACTGGCTTTCTCACCTTCCTTTGTTAACACACCTTGACTTGAGGTGGGTTAGTCTTAGTAAAGCAATCCATTGGCCCCAAGCAATTAGTAAAATGCCTTCCCTAACTGAGTTATACTTGAGCCATACTCAGCTTCCTCCGATTATTCAACAATATCCATTCCCATATAATTCTTCTACTTCTCTAGCTGTGCTTCATTCTCCTCGCGATGGTCCTCACTTCTTCAATATACCCATGTGTTCAACTTTCAGCTAATCTAAATGGTTAATTCGCGGAAAAAAAATGTTTTGGAGACTGACTACTCTGGCACACTTGTCCTTCATTCTATCATCTAAATGGATCAATTCCGGATGCTTTTGGAAACATGACTACTCTGGCATATCTTGATCTCTCTTTCAATCAACTTGATAGTTCAATTCTGGATGCTTTTGGAAACATGACTACTCTGGCATATCTTGATCTCTCTTCGAACGAGCTACGTGGTTCAATTCCGGATGCTTTTGGTGACATGACTACTCTGGACACTTGACTTCAGTCTAATATTAAATGGATCAATTCCGGATGATTTTGGAACATACTACTCTGAGCATATCTTGATTTATTTTGACCGAGCTACAGTGGTTCATTCGGATGCTTTTGAGAATGACTATCTGGCATATTTCTTTGATTCTCTTGAAAAAGCTACGTGGTTCAATTCCGGATGCTTTTGGAGACATGACTACTCTGGCATATCTTGATCTCTCTTTGAACGAGCTACGTGGTTCAATTCCGGATGCTTTTGGAGACATGACTACTCTGGCATATCTTGATCTCTCTCATAATGATCTAAATTGTTCAATTCCGGATGCTTTTGGAAACATGACTACTCTGTCATATCTTGATCTCTCTTCGAACGAGCTACGTGGTTCAATTCCGGATGCTTTTGGAAACATGACTAGTCTGGCATATCTTCATCTCTCTTCGAATCAACTTGAAGGTGAGATTCCGAAATCCTTGACAGATTTATGTAATTTACAGTTTTTATGGTTGTCTCAGAACAATCTCACTGGACTGAAGGAAAAAGATTATCTGGTCTGCCCTAATAACACATTAGAGGTTTTAGATTTATCTTATAATCAATTGAAAGGGTCATTTCCCGATTTTCTGATTTTCAACAGTTGAGAGTAATTAATCTTGAATTCAATAACTAAACGGAATTTACTGAAAGTATTGGCAACTAACTCAATTCGAGTGTTGTCCATTCCTTAAATCATTGCGGGCCATCTGTTCGGCAAAACACTTTTTGGTCTCTCCAACCTGATTAACTTTAGACTTATTTTCACTCTTAAATTCAAATAAGCTTGAGCAAGTTCCCCCAATTTCGAGTCTCAGGTATAATCTTGGCCTTTGCATTAGGCTCCACGTTTCCTTAAATTGGTTCAAACTCAGAAGTTTTGAGGAATTGATATTTGCTTCCTGGAATTGGCAGATGTATTTCCAATTGGTTTTGGAATTTAACTTCAGATTTCAATGGTAAACATTTCCACAATCACATCTCAGGGACTTTTGGCCAAATTTACAAGCATCTTTAAATGTTGGATATGTAGTTAAATTCTTGGAAGGTTCACTACCATAAATCTGTTTTCAATCTAGAATGTTGTATCTCTCCAAGAACTTGTTTTCAGGCTCAATTTTCTTTATCGTGCGGGAACTACTCATGTCTAGTGGGGGTTTTGTGGATTTGAGTCTCTTCAATAATCGATCTGTCAGGAGAACTACCCAAAAAATGGGGGGTTGGGAGCAATGGGAAGATTTAATTGTTCTTGATTTTGGCAAATAAGTAATTTTTCTGGGAAATTAAAAAATTCAGACTTGGATTATTACATCGATGCAAACATTGACTTACGTACAATAGTATTTACTGGGAGCACTGGCTTGTCCTTTAAAGAACTGAGAGCTTTGAGTCTTATATGATTTTTGGGAAAAATAAATTGTCAGGAAAAATAAACCGCCTGGATGGGAGGAGCCCTGTCCCCAGAAAAAAATTTTTTTTTTTTGATCGTTCTCAACCTAAGATTAATGAATTTAATGGAAGACTACTTAAGGTCTTTGTCACTGAAACTGATTCAATGTTGGCCTCGTCTAGCACAATCTTTAGAAAGATCAAAATGGTTCAAAAATTTAGACTGCCATGGCTCAAAAAGGAGTCCGGTCCTTTTCTTACAAATCTTTCAGGTCGGTATCCCACATTTATGATTGATATACTTGGTTAAATTGGAGGAAAAGAATAGAGTACAAGAAAACTCTTTGGACTCATCAAGAGCATTGATTTTTCAAGCAATGAAATTAATTGGTGGAAATCACATAGAGTAAATGATTTGGTAGATTGGTGTCACTTGGAATTTTAATTTTTATTCCTATTCAAAATAATTATCTCAGAAACAATTTGATTGGACCAATCTGCACAATTGGTCAATTTGAATTAATTGGATGTTCTTGGATCTATCTCAAACCAACTTATGGTAGATTTCCGGATAATCTTTCTCAATACTGATCAATGTTTTAGCTATCAAACAACACCTTGTTCAGGTAAAATTCCATTAGGCACTCAATTAAAAGCTTTGATGCTCCACTATGCGGGGAAATCTGACTTCGTGGACATCTTTTGAAAAGGTGTCCTGAAGATGACTTGGGGGAGTCTCCTTATAGGTTGGTCTTGTAGTAAAAGAGGACATTCAAGATGATGCAAATAATATATGTTTTATGGAAATATGTATCTTGGATTTATCATCGGATTTTTCGGGAGATTTGTGCACTTTACTATTCAATAGTTATGGAGATATGCCTATTTCCCAGTTGTGAGCAAGATAAAGGATTGGTTGTACTGACAACATAGTAAATATGAATAAGAAATAGAGGAGCCCTGCAGGTAATGGTAAGACTTCTCAAATTCTCTTTTTAGTTTTTCGCGTAAAATGTGTTAACTTCTATTTATTATCCAACAATTAAGAATAAAAAGTACACTTTATGCTACTACTCAAATCTCTCTTCTATTATTTGATTGACCTTCCACAATATATTGATGAAAGCTTAGATTTTGCAAATAGAAGCATCGATAAAATAAGCAAGTCTAGAATATTTTAATATACTTTTTTGTAATAGTTGTGCATATTTAGCTTTCATTGTGTAAAGATTAATCTTATAGGTCGAGGATCATAGTTGAAGAATTATGATTATCAATATTTTTATTTCTATCTTACTTCAAGTTACAATTTTTTCTTTTAAATGTTAAGTTAATTTTTTGTCTTCAAATATTATAAGTACATTAAAAGTTCAATTGTACGTAACATACTAAAACCTTTGTTTCTACTAATCAAGAAGAGTAACTCCGCAACTAAGAAATTATTCCAAATTGATGAGCGTTGTTGCATTTCATCTTTGTATTACAGAACTTCAGCTGGGTTGCATCTCAAGGATTAGTAGGTGATATATGCTTTTGAGTAACGGGAGTATTTATGATGGGATAGTTACATGCCTTAATGCAAAAGCTTGCCATCGGATAAATGACATCGGCATGTATTAAGTTTGCTTATTTGGTAGTTACCATGGCTTTAAGTTTCTTGTGTTATATTCTATTTAGAACTTTTTAAACATTAATTTTTGCTATTATATGTACGACTTTGTATTTTGTTGCACTAAAATTTATTTGTTATTTTTGTAGAATCAAATATTAGAG
>JBAPGN010000199.1:0-34422 GCA_037355405.1 Vitis amurensis
TAATTCCTAAGTGCCATAGCTTTAATTTCCCTCAGTCTATGAAACTCATTTTTCCTCTTTGGATTTACTAGGCTGCTCCTGCGGAATGATGACGGGGACCTTGATCTCTTTGTGGATGAGACAGCGAGTAGACGAAGCAGCGAAGAGAGGAGGCATCTGTAAGGCCCTCAAGAAGAAAGAGAGACTTTCTCTTCATTAGATTATGATTTACAACATAAAAAGCTTGCCTAGATACATAAAAAAATGGACTGTTTTGTTCATGTTGCTCTTCTATGGTATCTAATATTATCCCTAGGCTTGCTCAGTGGCAGGGATGGGTGAGAGATATGGAGGTTTATATAGAGTATATATGCTTCTTTAATTTGCCCATTGCTTATCACGAATTAAGTTTCGCATTTTAAGCCTAACTCAAAAAGAAAAAAGTGTTTTTCATTTTTAAACAAAATTTTTCTCGTCATATTCATCTTCCTGTCTGAAACTGATAATGTCCTGGTAAATTATGGCATGTTTGGTTGTTTTCAATAGTTTCTGGATTCTTATAGCATTTGACCATTTTATTTTCTAATTTTATCTATTAGGTGGAAAATCGTCTGTTCTTTTGGATGTGAAACCTTGGGATGATGAGACAGACATGAAGAAGCTGGAAGAGGCTGTTCGCAGTATTGAGATGCCAGGCCTCTTGTGGGGAGCATGTATGGTTTGATTATTAATTTAAACCCCTTTTTTCCCCTCAAACCCGAAATTACATCTTTCTTATGCGACTGACAACTGAATGCTTGGTAATAGTTGTGCTATGGATTTGTTGCAGCAAATTGGCTCAGTTGGTTATGGGATAAAAAACTGCAGATCTATGACCATTGTGGAAACTTGTCTCTGTGGTTCCTGTATAGAAGAGCATCTCACAGTTGAACCATACTGAGTATGTTCAGAGTTGTGACATTGTTGCCTTCAACAAAATCTAAACCTGAAACCCTGACCTTCTTTATCAGACTTCTAGATTTAGGCATTTTCATTCTCATAATTTAGTAAATGACACTAATGGTGAGATGTTTTCTTTTCTTGCCCCATGTTTTTTGGTTGTGGTTTTTGCTCTTTACAGCCTAATATTGGTGAGAGATGAAGGGCTACACTCTCTTTATTGAGGGGTTAAGGCTCATTCATTGAAACCTTTGTAGGAAAAATGAGGTTGAGGGAACATATTCATATATATTTGGTTTTTTATGGCAAATGGTAAATTCTCAAATTCTATTGCTTCACCACATATACATGGGTTTAAATAAGTATGAGTGTCATGGCATTGGGATGCATATTTAACATAGAAATAAAAAATATTATCCTGCCTGCTACTTAACTGTTTTTCCTTGGGTTTTGTCCCATATTGTTGTTTCATCTTTCAATTCTACTGAAAATTGGTAAAGCCTTTTTTTCATCTTTCAATTTCATATGGGTAAGATGGCGGTGTTTTTTTCTTGAAGCATTTATTTTTTGGGAAAGGGATTTAAAATTCATTTATATAATTCAATATAATAAAAAATTGATTCAAATTATAAGGTTTTTTGGGCTCATGGTTCTGCCATTTAGGTCATTTGATCCATGTTTTTGGATAAGTTGTTTTCAGAAATGATTATTTTATTTTATTGTGTAAATTTAACTTATAAAATATTAATTTAATTTAAATGTTATTAAAAATAAATGTATAATTATAAATAAATTAATAGTTTCTAATAAAATATGGACATTAGTATTACCATAAAATTATAAATTATAATTTTTTATATAAAAAAAAGAAAAAGAAAGATATAATTGAATTTTTTTAAATTTAAAAATAAATAAATTTTAATTTCTTTACAAGTAAATAAACTAAAATAAAGTTTTTTTATTCCATTTACATATTTACTAATCAACAACATAGAGTATTTTAAATTAGTTTTTTATTTAGGCCTCCAATTAATTCTATCCTTTTTTAAATTTAAGATTCATTAAAGAATTAAAATTTATTTGTCATGACAAAATGTTGAAAATATAATTGTGGGGAAAAGAAAAATAGTAAAGTGATGACTTATTATATACCAATTTTAGTTTATTAGTATTATTATTATTATTATTATTATTATTATTTTGGTAATTGGATTTATTTTTTAGTTACAAATTATTTTTAAAAATTATTATGCTTATTAATAAATTCAACAGTTAAGTTGAAGTCTATTCGTTAAATAAGAAAATTCATAAAGATAGTATAGTTATGTATAGAGGAGAAATAATAGAGCTATTCTGGGTCAATTTTAGTATGGTAATCTTCCGTAATATTTGTTTTATTTTGTTATAAATTATTTTTTAAAATTCTTATAATATTTATTTTATTTTTAAGTTATTTTTTAAAATTAATAAATTTATTAATGAACTTAACACATTAAGTCTTTTTTTTTATTTTTTTTTTATTGTTTAATAAAAAAATTCAGAAAAATATGGTTTTATGTAAAAGAGAAATAATAGTCGTTTTCAACTAATTATTATCCATGAATTTATGCTATTAATTGAATTACTATTTGAGTTTCAAATTATTTCTAAAAAATATTAGACTCTTTAATGAATTCAACACATTAGGCCTTATTTTATTTAAAATTTATTTGCCTAGTGAAAAAAAATCATAAGAATATGATTACACATAAAAAAAGAAATCAATAAAGTCATTTGCAAATGAATTTTGATATATGTAAATTTATAATGTCAATTAGATTGGTTTTAAGTTCCTTAGCTTTATATGTTAATTGGATTGGTTTTAAGTTCCTTGAGTTTATAATACTAATTAGATCAATTTTTGAATTTCGAAATATTTTAAAGATTACTAAATCATATATATATATATATATATATAAAGTTATTTGATTTAGAATCTATCTGCCTATTGAAATTTTTTTAAAAGTTAAAATAAATTCAGGAAAACATGTTCCTTAAAAACCTTTCAACATTTCACTTTCTTTTTGAAAATGATCTCTAGAATTTTTTCTATATTTTTTCTCCCTATAATTTCTTAACAATCTTTATTGAACTCTCTACACGCTATATACTATATTGTCTAAACTATTGAAGATGTAGTTCTTTTATAGGAATTCATAACAATTCCAAACTTTTATGGCTGCTTGCACTTGCATATTAGTTTCATTCTCCTTTAGTGTGAGGGCATCCTCATACAAAACCTAAGTAAAATTCAAAGTCGCACGGTGGAAAAACATCTTTTGTTGCAACCTCTTGAAGTCTATACCAATAAATTTCTTAGATTTCTCCATGATTTTAAAAATTGGATCGAACTGGCCGATTTGACCAATCCAACCGTCGGCTGATCACGGTTCTGATCCGGTCCAATCAATTAGATCGGAATTAGATTGAACTGGGATTGGATCGCTTAAACCGACGGTCCAACCGGTTCCTTCCGAACCGGTCGGTTCGATTAAATTTAAAAAAAAAAAATTTACAGCATCAAAACGACGTTGTTTTAGAGGATATAAAACCACGACTGTAAACTCTCTCTCGTCCACCCCGCAGCAGCCAGCATTCAAAAAATCAGCTGAGTCCGGTACGACTCGGCCGAGTCGTATCCGCCTCGAAGCGGACCACGACGAGTCCGATACCAGATACCTAGACTCGGCCTGAATCGGTTGGACTCGGATGAGTCGACCGATATTCCGAGTTAACTTGGTCAACTTGGGGAAAAAAATTCAACAGATTCTCTGCAAAAAGCCCCATCACAACAAGTCTTGATTTTTCAGAGAAATCAGAGATTCTTCTACAAAAGAAAACCTATGAAAATTTTAAACAAACCCGTCAAAAGCCTTTAAAAAGAGGCTCGGTTGAAGAAATCCACCATTGTCGGAGTCTAGAATCTTCATCTTTGGTGCGATGCCTGGTGGAAGGTAGCAGATCGTGGTCCAATAGTCTGAGAGCGAGAGGCTGTGTCTTCGTGGTTTGGGGAAGAAGACAAAGGGCTGCATCAGTGCATCTTCGTGGTGTTGCTGTGTTGGGGAAGAAGAAGAAGAGGGCAAAACGTCTTCGTGGTGTTGCTGTGTAAGGGGTGTTGCTGTTTTGGGGAAGAAGAAGAAGACAAAGGGCAAAACGTGGTGTTGCTGTGTTAGGGAAGAAGAAGAAACAAAGGGTAGGGGGTTTGACCAACAGGTAATAAATTAATATATGAATTCCTTTTCAAATATTGTTTAATATTGTTGCTATATTGTTGCTATATATAATATGTTATTCCTTTTCAATTTAATATATGTAATCTTTGTATATGGTTGAATATTGTTGCTATATGTCTTATCAACTAAATAAGACATAATTAATGATTTTAAATTATTTCATGAATTTTTTAATTTTTAAAAATAATTTTGAAATTAAAAAACCAATCTAATTAATTACATATAAAATAAATTTTTTTATAATATTATGTTGATAATTCAATTCTAAATGAGTACATGGAATGAAAATTTTGACTCATTTTTAAAAAGTTAAACTTTATTAATTATTCAATTTAAATAAAATATTATGAAAAATTATTACTTTAAATATTTATTATTAATTTTTAACCCAAAAATGATAAAGATGTTAATATTTTTATGTTTCTAACATATGCTAAAATAGTATTTTTTTTTTATAAAAATAAAATAAAATTAACCTATGATTTTATTATAATATCATATATATAATTTGTTATTCCTTTTCAAATTAATATATATACTCTCTATATATGGTTTAATATTGTTGCTATATATAATCTATTATTGCTTTTCAAATATTGTTGTTATATGTCTTATAAAATAAATAAGACATAATTAATAATTTTAAATTATTTCATGAATTTTTAAATTTTTTAAAATAATTTTGAAATTAAAAAACCAATCTAATTAAATACATATAAAATAAATTTTTTTATAATATTATGTTGATAATTCAATTCTAAATGAGTACATGGAATGAAAATTTTGACTCATTTTAAAAAAGTTAAACTTTATTAATTATTCAATTTAAATAAAATATTATGAAAAATTATTACTTTAAATATTTATTATTAATTTTTAACCCAAAAAATGATAAAGATGTCAATATTTTTATGTTTTTAACATATGCTAAAATATTATTTTTTTTTATAAAAATAACATAAAATTAACCTATGATTTTATTATAATATCATATATATAATCTGTTATTCCTTTTCAAATTAATATATATACTCTCTATATATGGTTTAATATTGTTGCTATATATAATCTATTATTACTTTTCAAATCTTGTTGCTATATGTCTTATAAAACTAAATAAGACATAATTAATAATTTTAAATTATTTCATGAATTTTTTAATTTTTAAAAATATAATGTACAAGAAATTGTCTTGAATACTTTAAAAATATCACTCAATTTTCTATTAGTATAAATAAGTTTACATTATATTAGTGACAAAAAATTTCCCTATTACTCAATTACATTAATACTATATTGCAAAATTAAATTACTATACAAAATTAATAATTATTGAAATTTTTTTTCTTCAAATAATCATAAATGATTTAATAATACGGAATGAAGGGTATGCATTTACATGGTCAATTACATTGATTTTAATTTAGAAAAACATATAAATAAGTGGAAAACAAAAGATGATGAACTTAGGTGAGATCGTGTTTATTGTTTTGTTAGTACAATTTATTTTTATATGGTAACAATATGAAACATATAAGTGAGTGGAAAATTGAATACTATAATTCTTATATAAATGTGTTTATATATATTCAATTTGAAAAGTAAATTATTTTCCTTTTATACATGGTTAGGTTAAAATTTCAAAATGACTTCAAAACATGATATTGGTTGGGAGCATGCAGAACCTGTTGGTGGTAGTAGAAGAACCACAAAATGTAAATATTGTGGGAAAGTTATACATGGAGGTATAACAAGATTAAAGCAACACATCGCACATATATCTGGACAAGTGGAAGGATGTCCATGTGCACCGGTAGAAGTGTCACATAGTGTTAAACAACATATGTCTAATACTTCAAAAGAAAAAGTACAGTTAAAGAAAAAAAAAAACAACTTTTGAATTCCTTAAATAGAGAAAATTTCTATGAAATTGATGAGGGTGATTCTAATGATGAAATTGAGGAAGTTGCTATGGCGGATTTTGAAATAAGACAAATGAAACAAGCAATGAAAGAAAGTCGTTGAATTTTTTAAGAATGTGGACAAGAGCATCAGAAATGTGGTAGTTCCTCACAACCTTCTAATGCTAGGATTAAGCGCGGACTGACACGTAGCTTCAGTGTAAGAGAAGGAGCTAGCATACCTCCAAAAGGAATTGATCCCTACATGTTCATATCAAAGCAGAAATCAATAAAAATCTTGTTTTCTACTGAAGGTGTGAAGAAAGTGGGTAAAGCTATTTCTAAATTCTTTCTCTTTAATGCAATACCCTTTAATGCAGCTGACAGTGGGCCTTACTATCAATCAATGATTGATACCATAGTAGAAGCAGGTCCAAGCATCAAGGATCCCACGGGATACCAAATTGGAAATACATATTTGGAAGAGGGGGTGCAAAAGCTTGAGGTATACATAACAACATTGAAGGCTAAATGGCCTATATATGGGTGCACAATCATGTGTGATGGTTGGAGTTCTAGGACTAGAAAGCCCATCATCAATTTCATGATTTATTGTGATAGAAGTATGATATACCATTCTTCAGTTGACACTACCAACATACCTAAGACAGTAGACTACATCTTTTTCCCTTAAGGATAAAGTTGTAGAGGAGGTCGGGGAGGAAAATGTTGTTCAAGTAGTCACTGATAATGAGGCAAGTTTTAAAACAGCCGGTATGTTGTTGATGGAGAAGCGGAAGCATTTGTTTTGGTCTCCTTGTACAACCCACTATATTGATTTAATGCTTGAAGATAGGAAGCATGAAGCAGATTAAGGAGACATTAAATCAAGCTAAGATTATAACATGATTTATTTATAATAGCTTGAAAGTAGTGAATTTGATGAAAGTGTTCACCAAGGATAGAGATCTGTTAAGGCCAGGAATAACCCGTTTTGCCACTGAATTCATTTCACTTGAGAGTCTTATACGTTATGAGCTGATTTGAAGAGAATGTGCACAACAAATGAAGTGGCGTGAATTCAATAAAGATAGGAGCAGGAAAAAGTGTTAAGAGATAAGGTATCCAACCTTATCTTAACTGATCGATTTTGGAAGAAGGTAGGAGAAGTTCAAACCATCATGGAACCTCTCGTCAAAGTATTGAAATTGGTTGATCAAGATAAAAAGCCCACACTATCAATCATTTATGAAGCAATGGATAGAGCTAAATTGGCTATCAAGGCATCGGTCAAGGCAATGGGAAAAAGTATTGGGAAGTCATTTGATAGAAGGTGGAAGGTCAATTGCACAGACATTTGCATGCTGCAGGTAATAAAAAAATTCTTTATATATTTTTTATTATTTTTTTCAAGTACAAATTATTATAAACTGATCATTATTTAACTTATGGCAGCATATTTTTTAAATCCAATGTTTCAATATTCAAAGCATCTCTCCAACCATCCGGAAATTAAAGTTGGATTAAAGGAGGTTATCAAGATATTAGAGCTAGATTTGGATAGACAAGCAAAAGCTATTAACGAGGTATAATAATAGTTTGTGATCTTTATATAATGCATTTTGTATATGTAATGTGCATTAACAAAAAAAAAATGTTAATGATGTAGGTGAAATTATTTGTTGACGGCCAAGGAGAATTTCGAAGTGCACTCACAAAGAAAACAATAAATCAATCTCTTTCAGGTACTGAATACATTTATGTCTATTACAAATAAGAAATTATCATCATTTTGTGTTAAATATATCATAGTGATTAATAAGTATGCATTTTCTTTATTATAGCTGAATGGTGGAACAACTATAGCGACGAAGGTCCACATCTACAAAAGATTGCTGTTAAAATTTTAAGCCAAACTTGTTCTTCATCAGGTTGTGAAAAAAATTGGAGCACATGGTCATTGATTCACACAAAGTTGCGCAACCGTTTGGCAATGAAAAAGTTGCATAAGTTAGTTTATGTGCACTACAATATGCGACTTCGAGTTAAGAATTTGATGCAAAAGCGAAGCAATGAAGATTTATACAATCCAATTTATTTGAATCATACCTTTAATGATGATGATATATTAGATGAGTGGATACAAAAAGGAGAGGAGCCTATTTTATCATCTGATAATTTGGATTGGTTAAATAAAGGTCTTCCCACTAAAGAAGGTAAAGAAATAGATGTTGATTCTCGTCGTAAAGGTAAGGCTTCTAGAACAATTTCTTCAAGTTCTAGTAGTGATGATGGTAACAATAAGGGCAGTAGGCGGGGTGGTGGCACTAGTGGGGACAATAGAGGAGTTGGTGGCACTAGTGAGGGTACTGGAGATGGTAGCACTGGGGGCGGTTATGTTAGTCAAGTAGATCCTGGCATGTCATGGGCACAAGGAGGTGAAAATTACTATGCCACACAAGATACAGATCATGGATATCGACCAGGGATATGGGAACAACGAAAGCATTTGGAAAGACTAACTACATTTCCTAGCAATGATGATTATTCTAGTGGGCATGATTATCATAGATCATATCATCACCGTATTGATGAGCACTTACAAAATTTGGGTATAGGATCAAGGCCGTATTTCAGAGGGCTAGATGATAGATCATATCACAACTTTAGGGACCATGATAGCTCTTCCAATACTTTTAGTAGAAATGATTTTAATCAATTTCCAATGATGCATCCCCGGAGGGATATTCAAATACTGGAACACGAGCTAGTGACTCATATGGATATGATCAATCTTCTAGTAGCAGTAGCATTGCTTATCGAGGTTTTGGATACTATCAAGCTGGTGTTGATCCCGAACAGCCTTCGAAACCATATTTTCCTGATTATGGATCATTAAGCCAATCATCTCACCTACTATATTCGAGTTATGAACAACTCTTTCAATCATATCCTTACTACGAGAATTGCCACCCCAATTTGTATGCTCGTTGTAGGACTGATGATGATGATTTTGAACCCCCTCATCATTCAACATGGAATTGATTGTTGTATTGTATGTGTTGTTAGTAAAAATGTTATTATATTTGAAATAAAATAACTTTCTTTTTATTAGCATTATCATAAATAACTTTGAGCAGATACTTCTATAACTATTTAAATAATGTTAAATGTGAGACAATTTTATTTTATTAATTGTTTGAGCTTATTTAATTGCATATATTTTTCTGATGATTTACATAATATTTTTATATTTTTTTGAATTTTCTAATTAGCTTATTTTACGTATCGCCCAATACCAGACCGATACACCGAGACCGATACGCCTCGAGACCCTCTAAGTCAGTGACCGATACCGCGACTTTGAACCATGGCAGCAGCTGCCGCCCTGCCCACCCCCGACACGCTACGACACCCACACTAGGACAACTCTCACCGACAACCGTTACACTGTGCAAAACTATCACCTGACTCGCTTCTTCCCCACAGCGTCGTTGCAAGCCGACAACCCCCCTTGTCGTTGTAAACCCCAACTGTAAACCACCCCGACCGGATGGTACCCCTCATTCCCCCAATCAGCTGGTAATTCAGTTTTGAGACATTTTCAAGGGTGAAGTTCGATAGGAAATAGGCATTTGAATTTGAATGTGGAGGCGATGGGTGATGGGGTTGGAGCCAATTGGGATATGACAAAATATCAGATTTCTTGCATAAACTGATAAACAACCCCCACTGTTATGTGCCATTATTCATGATGTGACTGTGATGTTTGGTGGGAGCCCTCTCGCATGCACTAGATCACACTCCTTCTCCCTCCCCTGTTGTAAACCACTCTCTCTCTTTCTCTCTCTCTCTCTCTCTCCCCCCCCTTGCACGCGTTGTGAAACCCTCACTCCAACCAGTAGCTGCAAGCCTGCAAATCAAATGTATGATATTTAATATTTTAAAATTTATTTTAAATGTTTAATAATTAATATTCAATTTTTAATTTATTTATAATTTATCACACATTTTTATTTATAAATTTTTAGATAAATTTACCCATTGATATGTGATTTTTATAAATTGTTGATGACTTTCATTCTCTAGATTAATGTAGCATTTTTGTTTCTAATTTGATAGAGAAATAAAAAATAGAATCAAACTTGACTCCATTTTCTGGTCAAGATTCAACCACCAATTCACAAACAACTAGAAGTAAGACTAACCTTGCATAAGAGCATGTTTCTGAAGAAAGATATGCAAATGGAAAGAAAGATTTTATTTGTTTGTATTGTAAAAAGATTGCAAAAGGTGGGGGCATTCATAGAATGAAACAACATATTGCTGGAGTGAAAAGAGATATTGGTCCATGTAAATCGACTCCTCCTGATGTCAGATTTCGAATGGAAAATTCTTTGCAAGAGTTCGTGAATTCCAAGAAAGCAACCCAAGAAGCATATAAATATAGAAATCCTTATGGTCTTAATGTGTCACAATTTGAAAGGGATATGACAGAAGGTGAAAAAGAGGTTCAAGAAATGCAAAGTCATATGGCAGCTAGTAGTGGAAAAAGAAAAAAATCAATAGTGGATAAGTATTTTGTACTAAGAAATACTGAAGAAGCTCAACTTTCCATGAGGAGTGTATTAGCTAGGAAAAAAAGCTATTTGGAGAGTAGATATGGTGGGTGGGAGATTCTTTTATGATGCATGCATTCCTACTAATGTTGTGAATTCCTTCTACTTCAAGCCAATGTTGGATGTTATATTTACAATTGGTCCTGGATATAAGGGTCCAAATTACCATCAGTTGCGGGTTAATCTTTTAAAGTATGCCAAAAAGGAAGTTCAGTTACTTGTGAACTCTTATAATGCAATTTGGGCAAAAATTGGGTGTACAATAATGGGTGATGGTTGGACAGATAATAGACAAAGAACACTCATCAACTTCCTTGTGAATTGTCCTAAAGGAATATCGTTTGTGAAATATGTTGATGTTTCAAACATTGTCAAGGATGCAACTAATTTGTTTATGTTAGTTGATGAGGTGATTGAATGGGTGGGTCCACTCAATGTAGTTCATATAGTGACTAATAATGCAACAAATTATGTTGTCGCGAGAAGATTGATTTTTTAGAAGCATAAACACATCTATTGGTCACCTTGTGTAGCTCATTATCTTAATTTGATATTTAAGGATATTGGTAAGATGAATCATGTTGTTGAACTTGTAAGACATGCATTAAATGTGACAATTTTTGTGTATAATCATGTTGTCTTGTTAAGTTGGTTGAGAAAAAAAACAGATGGATAGATATTCTCTAACCTGGTGCAACTCGCTTTGCTACTACATTCATTACACTCAAGAGTCTTCATGATCATAAAAAATGACTTACAAGCTTTGGTGACTAGTAAGTTCTTTGTGGACTCTAGATATTCAAAGAATAATAAAAGAAAAGTTGCAGTTTCCATCATCTTAGATAATAGATTTTGGAATTATTGTTTGATTGTTGTGAATCTTATGTCTCCACTAATGAGCTTATTATGTATTGTTGATTTTGATGAGAAACCTTCGATGGGATATGTGTATGAAGGCATGTATAGGGTTCATTTGGGCATCAAGAAATTGTTTAACTACAATAAAAGACTATACAAACCTTATACAGAGATCATAAAGCAACATTGGGATCAACAACTAAAGAATAACATTCATTCAACAACTTATTGGTTAAATCCATATTTCCAATATGATCAGGAAAACTTTTGTAATAAGCTAACTGTTATTAGAGGTGTCATGGATGTTATTAATCAGAAAGTTCTGAAAGGCAAGCTTGATACAATGAATGAAATGAAGTTGTTTCATGATTGATTAGGAAGTTTTGGAAGTGACCTTGCTTATCATTCACGTGAAGTATTTCAACTTGGTAAAAAATTATTTTCATTTATTAGTGTGTTTGTTCTTTTTTATTACTTACCTACTTACTATTTAATATTTTAAATTTGTTAATGCTTTTTTTTTTCTTATTTTTAATGTGAAATGGTAACTAGATGAATGGTGGAGGTTACATGGATACAGTGCACCACATTTGCAAAAGTTGGTCATTCAAATATTGAGCCAAACTGCATCGTCTTCTGGATGTGAGAAGAATTGGAGCATCTTTAAACATATACATACCAAAAGAAGGAATAGATTGGAACATTAAAGGTTTAATGATCTTGTATACGTTCATTACAATTTGCGGCTAAAAAACCGGTACAAATGTTTTCTTAGTTGTTTTGAGTTTAAATTCTTTTATTCACAATTATGAATAATTATATGCTTTTCTTTTTTAGGTTCTATAACAAGAAAAGAACCTATGATCCCATTAACTATGCAAGCATTGATGAAACCGATTTCTGGATAGTTGATGAGGATTAGCTGATTCATGCCCAATTGGTGTCTCAGCTGATTCGTGTCCAGCTGGTGCTCCTTGGATGAGGGAGTGATCAACAAAATTTATACCTTTAACACCATACACTAGGGTAGCAAATAAAAAGCTACTATAGTATAGTGGCTCTAGGATCGTTCACTGGGAATGATTCACAAGCAATCAATGATACCAATTCCAAGTGAATTGGTATTGTTTCCTTTCAAGGTTAGTAAAAGAAGTAAAACACAAACTTTTGGTTGGTGATGATTTAGACTTAAACTAATTGACTTAATAGAAGTTTGGAATAACTTAGGAAGAAAAACATTCCTTGAAGAATTAGGTACACTGGGGTGGTTCCTCGTGCAAAATACATAGCTCCGGTCAGATGGTTCCTTTCCTCAAGTTAGAGATTCAACGTTTAGTTAATTCTCTAGCTGGTGTGGTACAGATTCATCCTTCAATTGGATTTCACTTTAATTCTCTCACTGATGCAACTTGCAATGGTTTAAGCCTCTCACTAAGCCTTAACCATTCAAGGTGATCCTTAACCTTGGATTACCCGTCAAAAGCTCGCAAGAGATAACTAATGGATGTCTCCTAGGAGTCCAAAAGCTTATCAAGTGTTGGCTATTCTAGAAAATCCTACCCTGAAGTCACCTACCAGAGGCTCGCACAGGGTAAACTAGTGCATTTCCATGGTGGGAAATCACTTGCCTTACCAAGTGTTGGCCCAGGTGACTCCCGGGTGTTTTAAGTTAACTAAAACATTGAAATCACTAAAGGATTTCACTTCCTCTTCATTACTAGCTTAAAACACAAAGTTTTGCATTCTTGCACTTGGAACCTCCCCCGGCTACCTTAGCTCCAAGGAATTATAGGTTTAGTTACTCATTCTCTGGGGAAAACTCCTCAGAGAATTCATAACTTAGTAATAAAATAAGAAAAACGAAGTGAGAAGGTAAGGTAGTAGAAAGAAAAGACCCTTTACTTGCTTACCAAATTGTTACAGAAGGAACTCCTCCTTGGAACAGGCTCCCGAGAGGTTTTTATATGAACATAATATAAAACTAATTGTTACAAAGATATTTGGTCTTTTTACTAACTTAAAAGCTAAGGAATCTTGTAATTGGAGGTTTACAAGGAGTATTTTGGGATTTAGACAACAAAAATCTAATGGAAAATATCTCCCAATGTCGGTAGCAGCTGTCGGAAGTCTTCAGGAGGCATTTCGCAGGAGGAAAATGGTGTCTGCGAAATTTCGCAGACACCCATGAGGGTTGCGAAATATTTTCGCAACAACAAGTCATCACTGAAGGCTTGCGAAGTTGGCTTCCATCTTGATGTTCCAAGCTTCCTTCTCGTGGTGTTTATTGGGCATCGTCAGAAGGAGAAGCATTCTACTGTACAAAAGTGTTGCGAAATCACTTCGCAACAAAAAGGCTGATTTCGCAGCACTTTTGGTTGATCTGCTTGTAACAGCTGCAACTTCCTCATTTCAACTCCAAATCGCACACCGTTTGAAGCATTGGATTGTTGACTTCCAGAGCTTTGAAATGGTATATAGCATGCATCATTTGGACTTCAGGAAGTGCCCCAAAAGTGGCTGCAGTGACTGTCATCAAGAACATGCTCCATAGCTGATCCTCTTTGCTTTTTCTCCTAGCAATCCGGATCATTCTTGGCAAATGATTTCTAAGATTTGCCCAAGATTCCTCATAGCTCTCCTCAAACTTGATTTGCTTTGGTGATCAAAATACTAACAAAAACACCAAAACTTGCACAAAATGAGTAAAATTGCTTTCAAGGACCCTTAACATGCCAATTGAGTTAAAAGGCCTAAACTACTACTCAAAAGTGGTTAAAAGGATTGATTATAGGCTAATCAAATTGCACTTTTGAGTAGTAATCACTCCCCCCAACCGACATATTGCTAGTCCCTTAGCAATATAGGAGAGAAAAATGAAAATAAAAAGCAAACTAATCTAAAATTTACAACATCATGCTAAAGGGAAACAATTCTCAAGTGGCATGATGATCTACTTCTCACATGAATCATTAAAGAAATACAAACCCAAATCTCAACAAGAGTCATAACACCTATGCTAAGCACTGTCAATCTAGGGAGTGCATTATGCAAACTGAAGTTTTAAAATCACTTCCACTTTCTAAGAATCAAACTTTAGTCTTCCACATTAATCTATGTGTATTGGTTCCTTAGCTTCCGAGAATAATATGCTACTAATCTCACCCCCCAACCTATCTCTTTTCAACACTTTAGCAATCTGACCAAAATCCATAAGAAAAGAACACACCTTCTTTTTTTTTTTTTTTTTTTTTTTTTTTTTTTTTTTTTTTTTTTTAGAAGGCAGTAGCTTAATGGGGTACTCTTTCTGAATTGTCCATGTAATGGGGGTCCATCGATGACTCCCAACCAATTAAGGTTTAGGGCACCAAGTTTTAAGGATCTTTCAACCACTAACTCCTTGGATTTTTCCCCAGACTTTTAAGAATGAATTTCTAATACCCAAGCATCTACCATATGCTAACTCTACCTATTCACCCTTATAACGAGCATTGAGGTCGGTGACTCCCAACCAATTAAGGTTTAGGGCACCAGGCTTTAAAGATTTTCACCATATACCCCTCAGACCTTGCTCGGGTTTCAAGGCAAGCAAACAACTTTCTTTATTTTCAAAGGCTCATTGGCCTTTTGCAGGGTGTTTCAATTTTATCAAATGAGGTCAAATATACTAAGTCTCAAAACTATCCTAAGTCAAGAGGGAATTAGCTTTTCATCTTACACTCGGATTCTAATGTGCACAGTGTGTGAATAGCTTAAAGTAGAAGAATTCAATTTAATTTCAGTAGAAGTTTCCACAATTGAACTACTTTAGTAAGCATAATCCATACTCTATGTCAAGTGAAAAACAACAGTTCAATTTCTCTTGGTTTAATTTGAAAATTTTTCCTCAAAATTCATGGAGAATAGAATACAAAAGCAAAAAGTAAAATCTACAACTAATTAACCATTATAATTTCAATATCAAAAAGATTCAGCAAACTTCCTTCCTCATACCCCCCAACCGAACTGAGCATTGTCATCAATGTGATTTGAGTGACTGTAACTAAAGGGAGGAAGTGGTACCTCCTGGTTGATATCAAATTCGAATATTGATTGGGGAAAACCACATGTTTCAAAAAAAAATAGAATATGTGAGAAAAGGAAATAAGGAGAATTTAATGCTAACTTTGAACAAGAAATATTCAGCTTGTATTACTTTCAGTTGATTCAAATACAGTGAAAACAAAACAAGTAATACAAAGAATCCCAAGCATAGTACCAAAACACTGGGATTTCATTTCAACTAAAAAAACAAACAAGCATAAAAACATAAATAGAAAATATATATAATGTCTGATGAGTGGGGTGATGGTGCTAGGCAGAAGGATCTGCCTCCTCAGTAGGTACATCAGTTGGGGCTTCTTGAGGATGGGGCTCTGCAGGAGTTGATGTGGATGGCTCTTCAGCTTGTGGCAGATCGAAGTGGTCTTGGAGCTGCCTTAGGATGGCAGCTTGTTGAGCCTGAGAGGCTAACATCTGCTCCTGGCATGCTTTGATGGCTGCTAACTCCTGAGCAAGATTGCTCTGTGAGGTTGTAAGAGTCTCCAGTGCTCGGCACAATTCTCTATAATTCGGATATAGGAATGGCCATCCTTGGCTCTGCTGATGTAGAAGGCTGAGATGCAGCTGGGGTAGGTGGTGGATCTCTTGGGATGGCAGGAATGGCAAGTGTTATATTTTCAGGCCTATGCCTTGAGGAAGCTCTCCTTGCAGCTGGCTGAGGCTGCCCAGGCTGCTCAATTTTATAGGCCGTCATATTATTCCATTTATCCAGGGTGAAAGGCTCACGGCACATTCTCTTATTCTCCAGTTGAGGCTCAGCAGGGTATCCCATATGTTCTAAAATTTGGCATAGAGCCTTGGGAATAGGAGTGGAATGCAATCAGCCCTTTGCAGCTTCTTTCTATGAACCTTCTCCTCGAAGTAGAGAAGGGCTGCCATGATCAAATGGTGAGGCCCAAAGAAGAATCCTTCAGACATCTTGTAGAGTGCTTCCAAGAGGACTCCCCTTCTTTGGGTCCAATGCTGCAAGGGATATAAATTATGCCTCAAAAAGGCATCAATCAAGAACATAACTGGAGGCAGCTCCCCCCTCAGCAGGTGTAATCGATTAACAGCTCCTCTGGAAAGGGCTCTCACCATCTCTAGCTCAGAAGGATTTCCCCAGGCCTTATAATTATCGAATTGGGTTGGCTCAAAAGGGATTTGCAGGGCTTCAGCAATCTGACGTGCCCCCAAGATGCCATGTTTTCCATCAATTGTAAAATGGATCAAAGTTGGATTTCTTACCTCTTTAGTTGTCATTGATTGGTAGAAATCAGTGGCTATCCTTGGATAGAAAAATTCTCTTGGAGCTAGCAGATGCTCCATATGATACTTCCTCAGCAGCTGGAAAGATTGAGCAAGCTCTGGCCTCACTCTGAATGCTGCTAAATCGAAGCTCAATTCAGAATGGAATGCTCGTGTTCGACAATCCAAATTACCTTCGATTGGAGGCTGGGCCAACATTGGCCTTCTAATCACTTCCTCTGGAGCTAATTCGGTTTGAATTTGAGGCTCTGGAAGTGGTGCCTTTCCCTTCTTCGATTTTTCTTTTGGTGCCGGAGATGGTACCGGGCGCTTGAATTGGTGAGGGGGCTGGAGTTGCAGCGGGAGAAGAATTTGGTGAAGACACCGGAGATTGAACCGGCGATTGCTCTGGTGTTTGCACAGGGGATTGCTCAGGGGATTGCTCAGTCAAATCAATTGGTTCTGAGCTTTCAATCCTCGGTTTTTTCTGCAATGGCCGCCCTCCCGACCTGGTCAAATACCGTCTTGCCGGCGGCTTTGGTGGCGCGGACGGCACCGGAGGTGGATTTGCCCTTGTCTGCGAAGGCTCTGGAGCAGGTTCTGAAACTGATCCCTTTCGCAGCTCCTTTTTTCGATTCGAAGGAGACGACGTCTTAGCTCCTCGTGTTCGCGCCATCTGGGACTACCAAACTTCGGCGATGTTGCTAATCTGAGAGGATGATCGGAGGATGAACGGCGAGGCTCAGTGAAGAAGATGAAGAGGTGCGAAAATGAGCGCTCTGATTTTTGAAACCTTTTCGCAGAGGAATGACCGGTATAAATAGGGAAAACGGAAGCCCAAAGGTCAGTTTAATTTTCCAAACAAATCTCCAATTTTCGCAGCAACTTGCCATTTTCGCAGCAACTTCGCAGTGCGTTCGCAGCTGCGAAATCGATGTCACTGTGCTGCGAAGTGGCACTCGTGTGCCAAACCCCCTTTCGCAATTGCGAAAATCCCTTCGCAATAGGAATTTTTGGTGCGAAATCATGCTTTTCATTTCGCAATGCATTTCGCAGCTGCGAAATGGTGCTACTGTTCTACGGAGTGGCACTCGTGTGCCAAACCCCCCTTTCCGCAATTGCGAAATACCTTCGCAGAGGCTTCTACAGTGCTGCGGAGTGGATTGGCAACAAAATGCCCGTTTCGTAGAGGTTCCCTCTTGCTGCGAAATTTCGCAGAGCTCTGTTTTTCCCCTGTTTTTGCTCTGTTTTCGCTCCAAAATCGACCCGATTTTTTTTCTTTCAATTCCCTTGAAATTTCTTCCACCTGGGATCATTTAAAACAATTAAAACACACCTAGAAACGTGATTTAAGATCAAAACTAAGATCAAATATACGAAGAAACTTGAAAATTTACATAATTTACAAACTGAACTGTGGTAAAACTACGTCCAGTAAACCCTTTTTCACTTAGGCTTTTTGAGGTTCAAGGAGGTTGATTGCCTCCTTTTTCTGATTTGAATGGCTCCATGAATGGCTTGAGACGATATCCATTGACTCGAAAGCTATCCTTGCCATCAGAATTCAATAAGTCCACCACTCCATTCGAATATACTCGATGAATAACAAATGGACCAATCCATCTTGACTTGAGCTTCCCAGGAAAAATATGAAGTCTTGAATCATACATCAGAACTTTTTGCCCTTCCTGGAATTCCTTGTTGGTGATGAGTTGGTCATGCCATTTCTTCATCCTCTGCTTTGCAACTTTGGAATTGATATAAGCATTATTTCTCAATTCCTCCATCTCATTAAGGTCTAGAACTCTCTTTTCCCCTGCCTTGATCAAGTTCATGTTCAGCTTCTTTATTGCCCACCAGGCTTTGTATTCAACTTCCACAGGGAGATGGCATGCTTTACCATAGACAAGACGATAGGGAGACATCCCAAGAATAGTCTTATAAGCTGTCCTATATGCCCACAACGAATCATGCAGCCTAATAGACCAATCTTTTCTGTTGGAATTCACCACTTTCATCAAGATGTTCTTTATTTCTCTGTTAGCCAGCTCAACTTGCCCGGAAGTTTGAGGATGATAAGGTGTAGCCACCTTATGCTTCACTCCATACTTGGATAACAGAGCTTCAAAAGGTTTGTTGCAAAAATGAGCACCTCCATCACTGATTATGGCTTTGGGTACCCCAAATCTTGAGAAAATGTTCTCTTTAAGAAACTTGAGAACCACCCTGTGATCATTTTGTTTACAGGGGATTGCCTCAACCCACTTAGACACATAATCTACCCCCACCAAGATGTAAGAATTACCAAAAGACATTGGGAAGGGTCCCATGAAGTCAATACCCCATACATCAAATAACTCAACTATCAGAATGGGGTTCATAGGCATTTGATTTCTTTTTGTTAGCTTTCCAAGCCTTTGGCATTTATCACAATTTCTACTCATGATGTGGGCATCTTTGAAAAGAGATGGCCAAGTAAAACCTGATTGCAATACCTTCATAGCTGTTTTCTGAGAAGCAAAATGGCCTCCACATGCATTCTCATGGCAATGAGATAAAATCCCTTGCTGCTCATCTTCAGGAACACATTTCCTAATGATCTGATCTGCACAATACTTGAAGAGAAAGGGCTCTTCCCAATAATAAGCATGAATTTTGGCAAAGAAGTACTTTCTGTCCTGTGCATTCCACTCACTTGGAATTTCACCAGTTACTAAATAATTAGCAATATGAGCATACCAAGGAGTTTTTACTAGGAACATGAGTGATTCCTCAGGAAAATCATCATTAATAGGCAAGGGGTGAGAATTATGTGCTATAACTAACCTTGACAAGTGGTCAGCTACCACATTCTCCACTCCTTTCTTATCTTTGATTTGAAGATCGAATTCTTGTAACAAAAGAATCCATCTTATCAACCTTGCTTTAGCATCTTGCTTTGTCAATAAATACTTCAAGGCTGAATGGTCAGTAAACACAATGATGAAAGACCCCACCAAATAAGCTCTAAATTTGTCCAAAGCAAATACCACAGCTAACAGTTCTTTCTCTGTAGTTGTGTAATTCCTTTGAGCTTCATTTAGTGTTTTACTTGCATAGTAAATCACATAGGGCTTCCCATCTTCTCTTTGGCCAAGCACAGCTCCTATAGCAAAATCACTGGCATCACACATCAATTCAAAAGGTAATTGCCAGTTAGGTGCTCTTACTATTGGAGTTGTTGTTAAGAACTTCTTCAGTTGATCAAAGCTATGCTGACACCTTTCATTCCATATAAACTTAGCATCCTTAGCTAGCAGCTCACAAAGAGGTTTTGAAAGACTTGAAAAACCTTTTATAAACCTTCTATAAAAACCTGCATGGCCAAGGAACTGCCTTACTCCTTTTACAGTTGTTGGAGATGGTAATTTGACAATGAGCTCCACTTTTGCTTTATCAACCTCAATGCCTTTTCAGAAGATGATATGGCCAAGGACAATTCCTTAACGTACCATAAAATGGCATTTCTCCCAGTTGAGCACCAGGTCCTTTTCAATGCATCTATGAAGAACTGATTCCAGATTAACCAAACATTCTTCAAATGTACCTCCATATACAGTAATATCATCCATGAAACCTCCATAATTCTTTCCACCATATCACTGAATATACTCAACATACATCTTTGGAATGTAGCAGGTGCATTGCATAAACCAAACGGCATTCTCCTGTAAGCAAATGTTCCAAATGGACATGTAAAAGTGGTTTTTTTCCTGATCTGCCAAATCAATTTCAATCTGAAAATACCCTGATATCCATCCAAAAACAATAGAATGGATGTCCAGAGACTCTCTCCAGCACTTGATCAATAAATGGCAATGGAAAATGATCTTTCCTGGTTACAGCATTCAGCTTTCTATAATCAATACACACCCTCCAACCTGAAGTGAGGCGTGTAGTAATTTCTTCCCCTCTTTCATTCTTGACCACTGTGATCCCTGACTTCTTTGGTACCACTTGAGTAGGACTCACCCAAGGGCTATCAGATATAGGGTATATGATTCCTGCTTGAAGTAGCTTCAGCACCTCAGCTCGCACCACCTCTTGAAGATGAGGATTCAACCTTCTTTGAAATTGACGAATTGGCTTTGCTTCCTCCTCCATATATATGTGATGAGTACAAACTAAAGGACTAATGCCTTTCAAGTCAGATATTTGCCATCCTATTGCCTTCTTACACCTTTTGAGAACTTCCATTAAACAATTCTCTTGCTGAGTAGTCAGAGATGAAGATATCACAACAGGACATTGATTATTCTCCTCCAGATAGGTATATTTCAGCTCTACAGGTAGAGGCTTCAGATTGAGTTTTGGAATTTCTTTTTCATCAGCTGCCTCATCTTCCTTATTGAATAAAGGTAGAATCTCTTCTATCTTCCTCCAACTTTGTAGAGTAGCAAGCCCCATAGGAGATTCAGAAAAACCCTCCTCAAAATCCACAAGACTTTCATTCAACTTGTCTTGCATAGTTTGATTACAATGCTCCTCCACCAAAGTATCAATAATACATACCTCCTCTGGACCTTCTTCTTCTTCCGGAGTGATTTGCTTTTTAGACATATAGAAAATATTGAGATCCAGTGTCATATTACCAAAAGTAAGTTGCATAAGCCCATTCCTGCAGTTGATGATTGCATTTGAAGTTGCAAGAAATGGCCTTCCAAGGATGATAGGAACTAAATTAGCTTCCTTTACAGTAGGATCTGTATCAAGAACAACAAAATCTACTGGATAGTAGAAATTATCCACTTGAACCAATACATCCTCAATTACCCCTCTTGGAATTTTCACTGATCTATCTGCCAAAGACAAAGTGATTGTTGTTGGCTTCAACTCTCCAAGGCCCAATTGCTTGTAGACAGTATATGGAAGCAAATTCACACTTGCTCCTAAATCTAACAAGGCTTTCTCCACTACCTTTCCTCCAATCATGACTGAAATGGTAGGACTTCCAGGGTCTTTATACTTCAAAGGAGACTTACACTGTAAGATTGCACTTACTTGCTCAGTCAAGAAGGCTTTCTTGTTTACAGTCAACCCTCTTTTGATAGTACACAAGTCCTTTAGGAATTTTGCATACGTTGGGACTTGTTTGATCATATCCAACAGTGGAATATTAACTTTCACTTGCCTCAAGACTTCAAGGATTTCAGCTGCATTTCTAATCCCCTTTTTAGCATGTAATGCTTGAGGAAAAGGTGGAATGGTTGATTTCTTCAGCATCCCTTCCTTCAGAAGCTCCTTCTCTGGCATTGCTTTCATTGTTGAATCAGAGTCCTTCTTCTCTTCAGTGATTTCATTCTCTTTATCTTCCATTTCCTTCCCCTTCTTTACCTCTTCTTCTTTCTCAACATGTGACTCAGGTATTGGCTTTTCAATTTTCTTACCACTCCTCAGAGTGATCAAAGCTTTGACATCTTTCACCTGTGATGATTCTCCCTCTTGGTTTTCCACTTCATGGACACCTTTGGGATTTTGGTGAGGTTGAGAAGGAAATCTTCCCTTTCTTGCAGTGTATTCAAATTTGTAAGCCTGGAGATTGAATACTGGATATTATCAAATTTTTGATTCATGTCATTCTGCATTCCATCTATCCTTTTATTCAATACATTCTCCATTCTATCTATTCTTTGATCAACTCGAGCATTGGTGGCTTCTTGCTTTCCAACAAAATCTCCCACTACCCTTGCTGAGATTGGTTATTGCTTGTTCAATACTTGAAGATTGCTGAGATGGTGGATCCGGCTGTTGGTACTGAGTTGCTCTAGCCTTCCATGAAAAATTTGGATGATTCCTCCAACTAGAATTGTAAGTATTTCCATAAGGCACATTGTTATTGGGCCTGAACTGTCCAATAGCATTTGCTTGATCTCTATACATTTCCCTTTCAGTTGAAGTTGCAGGGCATTCCTCCACCAAATGTTCATATGACTGACAATTGGGACACAACTTCAATTGCACTGGTGCTTCAGCAACAGCTTGCACTTCATGAATTCTTTTCAGCTCCAGCTCCTCCAATCTTCTTGTCATGGCTGTCATCTTTGCTTTCATATCATCATCCTCTTTCAAGGCATACATCCCAGCCTTAGCATTGTAAGCATTCAACTGAGACTTCATTTTTCCCACTTCTCCTTTAGTCGGTTCATCCCATCCCCTAGAAACTTCAGCTACATAGCTCAAAAAATCCATAGCTTCCTCTGGATTTTTACTCATGAAATCTCCTCCACACATTGTCTCGAGGAGTTGTTTCATTGGGGAGGACATACCATCATAGAAGTAACTCACCAGTAGCCAAGTATCAAAGCCATGGTGAGGGCAAGCATTTATAGCTTCCATGTATCTTTCCCAACACTCATAGAATTTCTCATTCTCTTTAGCTGAGAAGTTTGAAATTTGCCTTTTCAAGCCATTTGTTCTATGAGTAGGAAAAAATTTCTTAAGGAATTCAGCTTGTAAATCAGTCCAAGAGCGAATACTCCTTGGTCTTAAAGAATTAAGCCAAATTTTGGCCTTATCCTTTAAAGTAAAAGGAAATAACTTAAGCCTCATCAAATCAATTGAAGCTCCTCCCTCTTGGAATGTATTACAAACATCCTCAAATTCCTTAATGTGTGCATACGGATTCTCACTCTCCATCCCATGGAAAGTTGCAGAAGAGGAACAAGATATGGTCTAATCACTAGCTGCTCTGTAGGGGCACTATACATGATGGTTGCACTCATACGAGGTGGATGCATACGATCCCTCATTGATCTGAATTCATTGGATTATCTTGACGACCTTGGTGACTATGCTGATCTTCAGGTGTAGGTTCCATGATATTCAAGATTACTTCCAATTCTTTCCCTTGAGGTGTATCACACTTAACAAGTCTTCCTCCACTGTCTCGTATCCACTTTGGCATACACAATTAGTATTCAGCTGCAAATAAAAATGAAAACAAAAGACAACACAAGAAACAGGACTACTACCACAAAATTAAACTAAGCTTAATTTAAAAGGATAACTTGAATTATAAAGAAAGAATGAAAATTAGTAAAGTGAAAGAAACTTTACCAACTTGTGATGAAAATCACAAGTGCTCAACAAATGGTATCACTTCAAACTTGACACTCATTCCCCGGCAACGGCGCCATTTGATTCATGCCCAATTGGTGTCTCAGCTGATTCGTGTCCAGCTGGTGCTCCTTGGATGAGGGAGTGATCAACAATATTTATACCTATAACACCATACACTAGGGTAGCAAATAAAAAGCTACTATAGTATAGTGGCTCTAGGATCGTTCACTGGGAATGATTCACAAGCAATCAATGATACCAATTCCAAGTGGATTGGTCTTGTTTCATTTCAAGGTTAGTAAAAGAAGTAAAACACAAACTTTGGTTGGTGATGGTTTAGACTTAAACTAGTTAGCTTAACAGAAGTTTGGAATAACTTAGGAAGAAAAACATTCCTTGAAGAATTAGGTACACTGGGGGTGGTTCCTCATGCAAAGGACAAAGCTCCGGTCAGATGGTTCCTTTCCTCAAGTTAGAGATTCAACGTTTAGTTAATTCTCTAGCTGGAGTGGTACAGATTCATCCTTCAATTGGATTTCACCTTAATTCTCTCACTGATTCAACTTGCAGTGGTCTAAGCCTCTCACTAAGCCTTAACCATTCAAGGTGATCCTTAACCTTGGATTACCCGTCAAAAGCTCGCAAGAGATAACTAATGGATGCCTCCTAGGAGTCCAAAAGCTTATCAAGTGTTGGCTATTCTAGAAAATCCTACCCTGAAGTCACCTACCAGAGGCTCGCACAGGGTAAACTAGTGCATTTCCATGGTGGGAAATCACTTGCCTTACCAAGTGTTGGCCCAGGTGACTCCCGGGTGTTTTAAGTTAACTAAAAACATTGAAATCACTAAAAGATTTCACTTCCTCTTCATTACTAACTAAAACCACAAAGCTTTGCATTCTTGCACTTGGAACCTTCCCCGGCAACCTTAGCTCCAAGGAATTGTAGGTTTAGTTACTCATTCTCTGGGGAAAACTCCTCAGAGAATTCATAACTTAGAAATAAAATGAAAATACAAAGTGAGAAGGTAAGGTAGTAGAAAGAAAAGACCCTTTACTTGCTTACCAAAATCTTACAGAAGGAACTCCTCTCTGGAACAGGCTCCCGAGAGGAATATATATGAACATAATATAAAACTAATTGTTACAAAGATATTTGGTCTTTTTACTAACTTAAAAAAGCTAAGGAATCTTGTAATTGGAGGTTTACAAGGAGTATTTTGGGATTTAGACAACAAAAATCTAATGGAAAATATCTCCCAATGTCGGTAGCAGCTGTCGGAAGTCTTCAGGAGGCATTTCGCAGGAGGAAAATGGTTGTTGCGAAATTTCGCAGACACCTAAGAGGGCTGCGAAATATTTTCGCAACAACAATCCATCACTGAAGGCTTGCGAAGTTGGCTTCCATCTTGATGTTCCAAGCTTCCTTCTCGTGGTATTTATTGGGCATCGTCAGAAGGAGAAGCATTCTACTGTACAAAAGTGTTGCGAAATCACTTCGCAACAAAAGGCTGATTTCGCAGCACTTTTGGTTGATCCGCTTGTAACAGCTGCAACTTCCTCATTTCAACTCCAAATCGCACACCGTTTGAAGCATTGGATTGTTGACTTCCAGAGCTTTGAAATGGTATATAGCATGCATCATTTGGACTTCAGGAAGTGTCCCAAAAGTGGCTGCAGTGACTGTCATCAAGAACATGCTCCATAGCTGATCCTCTTTGCTTTTTCTCCTAGCAATCCGGATCATTCTTGGCAAATGACTTCTAAGCTTTGCCCAAGATTCCTCATAGCTCTCCTCAAACTTGACTTGCTTTGGTGATCAAAATACTAACAAAAACACCAAAACTTGCACAAAATGAGTAAAATTGCTTTCAAGGACCCTTAACATGCCAATTGAGTTAAAAGGCCTAAACTACTGATTACTACCAAAAAGTGCTATTTTGTAGACCTAATTATAATGGTTTTAAGCACCTTCGAGTAGTAATCATATTCATTTAACCCAATTAATTCATTAAGGTCCTTAGTAATTGGTTTTAACCATTTTGTGGCAAGTTTACATGTTTATATCAGCTTATGAATCAATTCAAGCATGCCAAATGATGGAGGAGCTACTTGGACAAGTTAAAGCAAGGATTTTGGAAGTTTAAAGGCTTGAATTTCAAGTGGAAACACGAGCACAAGCCATGGGAACACCATTTTGCAAGGAAAGAACAATGGAGAAGAGGAAAACAGAGTGAAGGAAACAGCTGCAGTCTTCTTTCGCACTTTTGAAGCACTTCCCAAAGTCCAATTTTTGCATGCTATATACCATTTGAAAGCTTAGGAAGTCAAGAATCCAACGCTTCAAACCGTGTATGATTTGGAGCTGAAACGAGGAAGATATGGCCTTCGGAAGACAACTGCTCCAGGTGTGCGAAAATTTCGCACACCCCCTTTTAGCTGTGCGAATGGTGTGCGAAATTCGCACACCTCCCTCAGGTGTGCGAAAATTTCGCACACCCCATGCGTGGTGTGCGAATTTTTTCCCCTGTTTCTGCCGACTCCACACGAGATCTTTTCTTTTGGATATTTTTGTATAAATTTCCATTCTTCTCCTTGTAATCCACCAATCATAACATTTATTAGCTAGGAAGGTTGGAAAAACTTCTCTATTTATATCCCCTTGCATCCGTTGTAAAATGATAATTGATATATAGATATAGAAAGAGCCTTGCTCTGTTTTTCTCTCTTCTCCTGTTCTTCCCCATTTCTATTTTCTTAGTAGCCAAACAGCCTCTAAGGGATTTTCCTCAGAGGATGATTGGCTAAAACTTTTAGTTTCTCAAAGTATGGATGTTATGTGATGGCTTGGATGCAATCCCATGGAAATTTCTCGCACCCGGAAGGTAAGTAGTCGTTTTTCATTAATGGTTCATTAATGCAAATTTTGGTTTTTATTTCCTTTGGACAACTTCCAACGGCCAATACTTGATAAGCTTTTGGATTTCTATCCATTAGTTATCTCCTACGAGCTATTGGAAGGTGAGGTTTTCAATTCCAAGTTTTGTATTAATCCATTAGAACCAATTTCAATGGCCATTGAAAGGTGAGTTTATCACCCGGAATGACTTTGAGTTGCCAATATTTGGTAAGCTTTTTGGCTTTAGACCACTAGTTATCTCTTACGAGCCATTCAAAGGAAGTCTAAGGTGAATAACCATTGATGAAATTCACTACCATCTGTTTTGTCATTTTAAAGGATTAAAACTTGATTTGCTAAATCCACACCGGTTTGGGAAGCAAGCATCACCATAGTTGCAACCCCAACGCGAGGAGCCTATCCTGAGATTTCCAATTTGCATAAGAGCCAGAGCATAGCTATCCTATCTTTGAGAAACTTGTTTTTACACCCTTTCATTTTAGTCTTTAATGTTAGCTTAGATTAGTTTAACTCTTTCTAAAACATTTACATCTTCTTTTAAAGCTAACATCCATAAGAAAATCACCTATTTTCCTAATTTGAATATCACTAGTGTTTGCGAAAACCCTTCCCAGTGAACGATCCTAGAACCACTATGCTATAGTAGCTTGGCTACTTTAGTAATAGTATTCAAGGTATAAATTTTGTTGATACGCCTTTAAAGCTAAGCTACCATGAGTCGCATCAACTACTACTCAAAAGTGGTTAAAAGGATTGATTATAAGCTAATCAAATTGCACTTTTTGAGTAGTAATCACTAGTTTCTCTCTCTCTAGACATGTAAAAGAGAATGGAAGAAGTAAAAGTCTAAGAATTTGAAGCCCTAACTCCTAAGGAGGTATTTAAAGGCTTCCCATTAGGCTTAAGTTACTTGAGCATACCTTGGCCTTTAGCCACTTAATTTAACCAAAAAGGTTTCTAATTAAGGGCTTAAATTAATTAATTAACCCAAGCTAGAAATATCATTCACTAACTCTGATGGGAACTTCGAATTTCTCTATTCCCTGACCTTGGATCATATAGGGTCCATGTAAACTATCTCTAGGTTTAATGTAGTGGGAAAATATACCTATAAAATCCATAAAGTATACTAGATCTAGATATTAGAATTCATTTATATGATTTGGATGTTCGCATATTAAATCAAATCCCTAGAAGGTGTTGTAGAAGTCGTTTACCCAGTAATCATCCACTTGACCTCTTCTTTCATGACAGACCTTCGCATAAGAGAAAGGTGGACTTTAGTCACACACACTCTCTCTCTTTCTCTTTTGAAGGTGGTTAGGGTTTGCTCTCTCTTTCAAAAAGACAAAAGGCAAAAGTTTGAAACTTGAACCCCAAGATGGTATTTGTAGACTTCTCCGTGGGCTTAAGTGACTTGAGACCAAATTGGGCTTAGGTAACTTAATTTATCTCACAACGGTTCTCATTAATTTAATTAGTCATATTATGCATAAGATCTAGTACAACTTTGTACTTTTACCAAAATGCCACTTATGCACATTAGTGAACTACAAACACAAAATCCCTTAAACAAATACGCCATCATGAAATGGGAGCTCGAGTGGAGACCACTGGAACCAATAAGAAAATATTGGCTCTCAAAATCCAATTCTAATTTTGACTCACCACTCCATTAAAGAGAGTCAACTACACTCTAATATCTTACATAATTACAATAAGGCAAAGATCGGGCCTATGACCTACTTATCCACTGGATGTATGTAGGGAATCCTAGATCTTTTTGCTTCCTATGGCCAAATCAAGTTAAATACATGCAAATCTTCCTAAGCTTTCTCTAAATATTAAGTATAGTGGAAGACCTTCATTTTAAATCAATAATAGAATTAAAATATCAAGATAGAAAACTTTTACCTTGATTTAAATGTTCCTAAATCAAATCCATGTGGTGAAGTATCTAAACGAAGTTGTTGAAGGTCTAAAAAACCTAAGATCTTCTACTGCAATGACTTTACCTTGATCTTGGCATTCAACTAATGGGAAGGTTGTAAGGGATGAGGCTATGTCTCTCTATTCTCTCTACATTGTAGAAGATGACTAGCTCACCCCTAAGAGAGTATTTATAGGGTTCCCTAACTAGCTTAAGTGACTTGAGACTACTAAGGGTTTGAGTCACTTAATCTAGCCAAAATGGATCATAATTAATTAATTGATTTACAAGGCCTTTTAATTAATCAATTAGGCCAATCTATAAACTTTGTTCACTAACCTTTATGCAACCTTGCATAGTTACCAAAACGCCTTTACCCATAAAAGGGAGCCACAAGCCAATCCAACCCTCATAGACCATACCAATAAAGTATATGAGCTCAAGTAGGGACCATTAGGACCCATTGGACAATATTGACTCTCTTGGAATTCAATTCTAAAATTGACTTAACATCTCATTATAGAGAATCAATTGCACTCCATTGCCCTATATAAATAACAATGAGATACAAAGTGTTTGGGTTAATGACCTGCTATCCATTGCATTTAGTCTCCCTATGAATTGGTGTCCATATTCTAACGAGGTGAAAGTTATCTTCTTCTCAAGACTACCTCTACTATCCATGAGTTATAGATCGTTTTATTGTGTACTTAATTGGCACATCTTAACTCTCCAAGAGCTTATGTTAAGTTCCACTTAAGAAACTACTATGATCATAGTTTCCATGAACACACCTCCTTGGGATCACCCAAAGGGACACTTGTCTTAATCCTATGGGATATCATGGTGCCTCTATTGAAAATACCTATTGTTATTTGCTTCGATAAACAATGATCTAGTCCATAAGGAATATATGAACGACTTATGATCTCACCTATAAGTCAGTGTCACTAGTAACTTTACCACAAGCTTAATATTCTCTAAAGGTTGAGAGATAACATATTGAAGAAGCTTGGTGAAGTCATAAAAACTTGATAACCTTATGTCATGACTCAATATAATTCTTGTCCAATGTGTAACCATACATACAAGTGCACTCACCATGAGAAACTCATCTCAATGGTCAAGACTAACCATCCCTCCTATTATGAGGTAGTGCACGACAACCTATTATGGGTTGCTTAGTTGCAAGGAACTCATAACTTAAATCTTCTGTGTAACTCCTAATGTACTCTAGTCATATACAATACAAGAGATATAGACTAGAATGCTTACAAGATATAATACATGGAATGAGAATAGATAAAAGTGAACTAGAAATTTATTAATAAATAATTAAATTCAAAAGTTTATTACATCAGGCCATGTTTTTAAGGGCCCTATCCTAACAATGTAGACTCCCAATGAATTGATGTTCCTAATCTAGCTAACAAGGTAGCAATATCAACCTTTCACAATTACCTTTCTAATCCTTGAGTTATAGATCCTCTTATTAAGTAATCATCTGACATACTCTACCCCATAAAGAGCATATTTCAAATTCTACTAAAGGAATTGCTATAGTCACATTCATCTTGATCACATGTCCTTCGGATCACCCATGGAGTTTAGTCCCATGAGATATTATGGTTATTTTATTTATTGCTATCAGTTTCCATCAATTGTAACCCAATTTGTATCGAATATGTGACAACATTAGGATCTCACCCATAGGTCAAAGCTTCATGTTGATTTCAACACAAATTCAATATCCTTTAAGGTTAAGAGTCCATATAGTATAGTAGCTCAGGTAATCATGACTACCCGACAACTAATATCATGATTCATCATAGGTCATGTCTAATATGTAAAACTGTACACATTCACCATGGGAAAGTTATCTCGATGACCATGATAAGGGATCCATCTAATTAGTAGGTGGATGACTTTGAATCTATGAATTGACTTTGAATCACTTATCACATTGCAAAAAATCCATTACTTGGATCTTTTATTCAACTCTTAATACTCCTAAGTCATGTACAATGCAAGTGATATGAATGTAAATGCTCAAATAACCAATTAATGCAAATGTGATAACATAAGCGGAATTAGAATAATAAATAAATAATTTTATTAATGAAACTTAATTTATTACGTCGTATCATGCTTTATAGGGCTTTGTCCCAACAAACTCCTATTCAACCATGCATATTTACCAAAACACCCTTATGCACATAAGTGAATCATGAACTAATTCAACCCTCATAAACTATGCCATCAAGATATATGAACTTGAGCCAATACCACTATAGCACATAGAATAGTATTGGCTCCCTCATAATCCAATTCTAAAGTTGACTCAACATCTTATTATAGAGAGACAATTGCATTGCTTGGGTCTATGACCTGCTATCCATTGTATATAGTCTTCTTATGAAGTATTATTCATAATATAATAAGGTGAAAGTTATTAGTCTTTCTAGGTTACCTCTATCATCCTTTAATTACATATCCTCCTATGATGTAATCAACTGACATACTCTAACCCATAAAAACATATTTCAAATTCCACTTAAGGAATTACTACGACTATAGATTTCATGATCACATGTCCTTAGGATCATCTAAAAGAACATATAATCTCAAACTCCATGAGATATCCGATTCCTCTATTGAGAATACTTATTGCTACTAACTTTCATCCATAGTGACCCAATCCATAGGGGATATATTATCACTTTAGGATTTCACCCATATGTCAAAGTCACTATAAACTTTGGCACAAACTTAGTATTCTCTCAAGGTTGATAGAAAATACAATATAACAACTTAGTGAACTCATGACTGCCTAATACTCTTGCTTAAGTCCATGAAGCAACTATGAACAAATCTTCTACTTGTAGGAACCTATGACTTGGATGTTCCATGTAAATCCTAATTCACCCAAGTCATATACAGAGCAAGAAATGTCAAGCTAGAATGCTCATAAGGTATAATGCATAGAATAATGATAGATAAAAGTGAAATTGAAATATCATTAAATAAATAAGACTATATATTTTTTACAACATGTTATGCTTTTAGGGACTCTATCCTAACAAAAACTACTATCATTGATTGTGATTTTGATACAAAAAAAAATTTAAAATTTAAAATAATATGATAAAAATATATTTATTTTAATTACATATGATAAGAATTTGAAAAATAAACAAACATTTTATTTAGGATTCATACAAAAAATCTTTGGTTAATGGAAATCTTATATCCTAGCCTCTAAAAAATAAAACATAATTTTTAAATCTAAATCCTAAATGATCAAATGTATTATAATTAATATTTTAAAGTATCAAGTGTATTATTTTTAGGATAAAATTTTCATTTTTTGTTGTTTGCATACTTATATTTATATTTAATTTGTTCTCATTAGTTATATATTCCAAAAAAAAAATGATTAAAGTTAATAAATCTGAAAGTAAAGAGGTTAGGAAGAGAAAGTGTCAATACTAGCTTCAACATATATAAATAAAAAAATACCAAAGGTAAGATGTAATGACCCACTTCCAATCGTTTAGATATTGTCCGCTTTGGGCCCTAAGGGGCCCTCACGACTTTAGAATGCATTTATAAGGTTACGAGGAGTCCATACTTATATAGCGCTAGGAACTTTCCCCCTATCAAATGTGGGATGTCACAAGCACCCCCCATGCAGACATAACATTCTCAGATAGAGGAGAAAGTTTTTTTTTTTCTTTTACGCATAATATAACATATACAATTGGAAGAGATCCCGAGATTCTGATTTTATATCTGGCTTTAGGGATCATATCGGGGCCTCAAAATTCTATTTCACTGTCAGGTTGTGGAGATTCCACCCAGCTGGAGCAGATCCCTTGGCTTGCGGATATGTCAACAATTGAAAAAGTCTGCACCCATTTTCAATATTCTTAGGTTTTGAAGTTATTAGCAGACATTCATTGTGTACTAGGTACATGACTTGTACAAATTGAAAATGACTTCAAATAATAAAAGCTATTTATTCATAGTTTTAAGGCACGCAACGAAAAGTAATCTCTTCTATTATTATTATTATTATTATTACTATTATTATTATTGTTATTATAATTATCGTACTACCTTATAGAAAGGAGTTCTACAATTCAAAATAATCACATGGTAAAACTAGATTTTATTTGTTTGTATCTTACAATAATCTTATTATATATATATATATATATATATATCTTATCCTTTATACACGCATTTTTTTTCAGCTTTGGTAGTATATTTTTAATTTAATATTTTGTTTAAAAAAAAAAAAAGATTTACACTTTCCATCAATGTCTCAAATTTCAAATATGTCCGTGCTCTAGAAATTCTCAAGTTGTAGTCTTGTAACCTAGAATGTGAAGTGAGAGTTTGATGAAAAACGAAATAAATAAAGATATAAAATATAATTTATGAGTAAGGATGAAAATATCGGTTTTGACAGATATATTAATAACTCGTTTTTACAGATATCAGGGTATATCATAAAATATTGGTGAATATTTTGACACAAAATATCAATGGAAAAAAATTGATCAAAACTAATGGAAATATTAAAAAAAAAAAAACTCTTAAACATGATAAAATAAGAAATAATATATTTATTAACGTTTTTTTTTTATTGTAAAACTTAAAAACAAATAATTATCAACAAAGATTAATGAAAATTTTGAAAAAAAAATCAAAATTAATAAAAACTGGTAAAATATTAGTAAAAACTAAAAAAAAATTATATAAGAAGCAATAATACACATAATGAAGTTATTTATTAAAAAAATTGATATAATTTAATATAATTAATGATAGTTGATAATAATATACATAATTTAAGAATTTAAAATATATTTAATATTCAAAATATAAAAGAAATTATGATATATATATATATATATATATAAATTATTATGATGATTTGCATAATTTGAATCATTTTTAAATGGAATATGAAAATGAAATAATTAAAGTTAATTTACTTATTATTATTTTATCTTTTAAGTCTAGGAGTTCAGTTGATTTTCTATAGTGGAATGTTAAATCAACTTCAAAATTGGATTTTGAGGGAGTTGGTACTCCTATGGGTCCTAATAGTCCCCGCTTTGAACTCATATACCTTGTTGGCATTAATTATGAGGGTCAGATTGACTTTAGGTTCACTTTTATATAGAAGGGCGTTTTGGTAATTATATAAGGTTGCACAAGAGTAAGTAAACAAAGTCTTTGGATTGGGTTAATTGATTAACTAGTAAGCTCTATTAGGTTAATTAATCAATTAGAGCATATTTTGAGCTGGATTAAGTGACCTAAGCCCATGTGGGCTCAAGTCACTTAAGCCTAGTTAGGAACTCTATAAATACCCCATTGAGGTTAGGTTTTCCATCACTTTTTGCTTCCACTATCCAGAGAGAAAGAGAGTCATAGCTTCTAGCCTTCTTTCTTTCCTATCGAAAGTATGTCAAAAACAAGGTTGAGTCATCGAGCGGAAGATTATGGGTTTACAAGATTTCCAACAACTTCAAAGTTGTCTTCAACACTTCAAATTTAAGGTTTGAGAA
>JBAPGN010000200.1:0-29659 GCA_037355405.1 Vitis amurensis
TAAGAAAAGAAGAGGAAAACACTAAAAAGATTTTCTGCTAATTTTTTTTCCATATAAATCGTAGTGTAAGTTTGAAGAATATATTTCATAATAATTAATTATTTTTCTTTAACTTTTCTGGGATTAATTAACAAAACAAACAAGAAATTTTATTAATTTTTCTACAATGAAAAGGTAATTGAATTAAACAAATGATTTAAAATATAACAAAATAAATAAATAAATTAAAAAAAAAAAAAGTACTATAACATATAAAAAAAACCAAGTGATTGACAATAATAATAAAAAAAGTCATGTGGGCCATGTAAGCCATGTAAAATGTGACCATTGTGGAGGGAAACCTAAAGTGGCCAGGTAAGCCTAGATGAGCTTAGGGTGTCCAGATGAGTCAGGTGAGCTTAGATGGGCCTATAGTGGTGCCTAATGGTCAAGTCTTAGTGGCCCTAAGTGGAACCTAGGTGAGCCAAATGGGTCTAATTAATGAACACTAGGTGAACTTAGATGGGCTAGGGTGTGCCTAACTGCAAGCTAGGCTGATGCCTAGTGGCTTTAATGAACCTAAGTGTGCCTAGGTGGGCTTTAGTAAACCTAGGCTCCGCCTAAATGGGCCGTAGGGGGTGTCCAAGTGGGTCTACGGTGGTCCTAAAAAGGTGCCAAGTCATCTAAGGTGATCAAGATAGTGCCTAGGACTCTTAGGGCCGACTCAGGAAAGTGTCTAAGGTGACCTAAATGATCAGGACACTGCATTAAGGACCTAGGTGAAAGGTAATGGACTAGGTGGCCTATGTGAGCCTTAAATGTTCCATAGGTGAATCTAGGTGAAGTGTAAATGCCTAGGTTGACTAGGTTAGCCTTTAAGTACCCAAGGTGTGGACTTAATGGTCCTAAGTGACCTAAGGTGACCTAGGGTGAGTGTGTGTAATTTGGAAGGTGACTAGGTTGACCTCAGGTGAGTGTGTGCAAGCCAAAAGGTGCCTAGCTGTGCCTAAGAAGTGTATAAGTGAAAGAAAGGAAAATCCTAGATCTAACTCGTGGCTGCCAAGGGTCACAATGAGAGGCTTGATAAATCCCTCGACCAGAGTCTCCAAGGTGGCACAAAAAGGTAAATTATATGAGTAGCAATGGGCTACCAAGGAGCTGTTGTGGAGTACTGAAAGAGCACTTAATCGTGCATGAGCTAAGAGAACAAAATGGAAGGTCTACAACTTGTTTTATTAAAGCATAGTTTTTATTTATGTTATAGATATTATGCCTTATAATATGATTAATCTCATTCTTACTACTAATAAGTTGATCAGACCAAACTATGTGAATTAGAAAAGGAATATGGACATAGTACTCCAAAGGAGCTAAAATGGGTAACTTAGGAAATTGCTCATTCTACCCCTAAGGAACATTCCACTCAAGAGAAGGATAATTATCATAGTTAATAGAGGACATATCAATAGATCAAGTGTATGATACTTGGGTATTTGAATAATGTGCTACAATATTAGCATGTGCGTAGACCTTCCATTTTGTCATCCTAGAACATGTCATATTAGGTATTTGTTCAATACTTTACATCAATTCCCTAATGGCCCATTACTACTCGTGTAGCCTATCTTTTCTAAGCCATCTTGGGGAGTTTGGTTGAAGGATTTACCTAACCCCATTGTGACTCTTGGCAGCCTTATTTAGGCACCACCCTAGGTCCACTCAGGCACCTTAGGCCCATTAGGCACCACCTTAGGCCCACTTAGGTACTTTAGGCTCGTTAGGCACTACCTTAGGCCCATTAGGCACTCTAAGCCCACTTAGGCACCTTAGGCCCATAAGGCACCACCTTAGGCCCACTTAGGCACCTTAGGCCTACTTATGCACCATAGGCCCACTTATACACCATAGGCCCACTTATGCACCTTAGGCCCACATAGGCATCCTAGGCCCATTTAGGCATCCTAGGCCCATTTAGGCACCCTAGGCCCATTTAGATACATTTGGCCTACCTAGGCACCACCTTAGGATCATTTAGGCACCTTAAGCCCACATTAGGCACCCTAGGCCCACTTAGGCACAACCTTAGGCCCAGTTAGGCACCTTAGGCCTACTTAGGCACCATAGGCCCACTTATGCACCATAGGCCCATTTAGGCACCTTAGGCTCACTTAGGCACCCTCAGCCCACTTAGGCACCTTAGGCCCATTAGGCACCACCCTAAGCTCACTTAGGCCCACTTAGGCACCCTAGGCCCATTTAGGCACCCTAGGCCCACTTTGGCACTCTAGGCCCATTCAGATTATTTTTTGCATGGATGCATGGTTTGCATGGCTTGCATGGTTGCATGGCTCGTATGGCTTGCATGTGCTTGATTTTGTTTTTTTGCATTTTTATTTCTCTCAATTTATTAGTTTTATTCATTTATTTACTTATTTTTAGAAAATTGCATGAGCTTAATGATTATATTAATTTCGTTTTTATTTATCTATTTATTAATTTATTTTGATAGAAAGTTGCTTAATTTGATAATTCATTTTAGTTTTGCATGTGATCTATATTTTTAATTTCATTTAAAATTGCATATTTTGGATTTTTTTTTTTTAAATTCTTAGTCACATGTTTATTTATTTATTATTATTATTCTAACCCTTAGTTTTTTTTTATTTGTATTTTTATTTTCCTTTTATTATTTTTATTATTTGTTTTGCATGGGATTCCACGTGCTCCATATGGGAAAGAAAGGGAGCATGCATGGGAAAGGAAGGGACCATTTTAGAAAAGAAAATTGGGACAGTCGGTTGGTGATTGGAGAAAGAGAGGAAGAAAGAAAAGAAAAACTCACCAGAAAAGGAAGATGGAGCGTGAGTGAGTGGGATTGAGTTGAAAAGAAAAATGGTGGTCTGAAAGAAAAGAAAAAAATGCACCATTAAGGGAGAGATTGGCAGCCGCACGTAAGGAAGGTTGAAAAGAAGACGATTAGAAAAGGAAAAGGTGTAGCCGCACCGAAGAGGAAAAGAAGATTTGAAAAAAAAAAAAAAAAAGTTGTTTTCGTCTGAGGACGTCAAGGGGGATTTTCTATGGGGTATTCTCTCATTTTCTGAGACGCCAAACATCATAGTGACACCATACCACACTTCCACTTTCATCCCTCTCCACAAATATCTCTCATTCCCAGGGTTTTAGCCACATCTCAGACCCTATTCCATCGAGATTCTATTTCATTTTTTTTTTCTTTTCCGTTTGGCGTTCTCATTTTCTCAGACTCTAAGCAAGCATCGTAGTGGCGGCTGGGAGGCTTCTTTCTTCTTCGACTTTTCTAGTGTAGATCGATCAAAGCTTCAAAGAACTACTCTGAAAATCTCAAGTTCCAGAAAGGGTAAGATCTGGTAGTGGCCGAGTGATTTATTGCGTAATTTTGAGTCATAAGTTTTTTTTTCCTACCGTTTCTACAATCATTGTTTTTAGGTCAGTAGAGTGCTTAAATTTTGAAGAGTTTGGTGTATTTTGTCTGAATCAATTTGGATTGAAGTTGTTTTTTTTTTTTTTTCTTTAGTAGATGTTTGATGATTGCAACAGTTTTTTTTATGTTGAAGTGCTTAATAGTGACTGAAAACTGAAGAACACTACAGTCTGCATCGAAAATGGTGCTCTCCGCCAATTGGCAAAGCTGACAAGCTACCTTCTGGGCCTTGTCATAGCTTGACAAACCTTTTGAAAAAAAAAACAAGGTTTTTTTATATTTAAATCTCTTATCATAAATGACATCATCCAAGACTAGTTCGGCAGGATCCCAAAACTCTTCAGAGAAAATGTTGAAGAGCTTTGCCTCAAAATCACGGTTTCAACCTTCCCCCCCAGTCCATCGAATCACTGCCTGTTGGTTTTAAGTTTACAGGTTCACCTACTTCTAGTGTCTCTGGACAATCTGATGATGTAAATACAAAAAAAATAGTAATGTGAGTTGTGATAATATTCCTGAAAAATGGTAATTTAAGTGGTGAGGTGGTTTGGGTAATTCTTGATGATAATGGAAAAGTTATAAATGTTTGGATAATTTTTTTTATGATAGTTTAAAAGTTAAAATTTTGATTAGTATTATTTTTTGCTCTCAATTGGGGAATTCATAATTTCATTTAGTTTAGTTTTAATTTATCTTTTAGTTTAGATGTTATTAAAATTCTAGTTTATTAGTTCAATTGATTCCATGCTACTGTTTTCATATCCAAAGTTTTTTAATTTTAATTCATGACTCAGTTTTTAGTTTATCAGTTTTAGAATTTAAGTTGGTTAACATTTCGCATTGATATATTCATGTTTTAAAATAAAAAAATAAATAGAATAAATAAATAAATATATATTTACCCTAGTTTTGATTGATCCTGTTTTAGTTGTTATTTTTTAGAATTTTAATTAGTTTAATTGGTCTCATACTATTGGGTTCATGTTTTAAGGTTATTAATTTCAATTTTCTATTAATTCTATGCTTTAGAATTGTAGTCAATTAGTTTAATCTATCCTCATGTTATCATTTCAGGTTTTAAAAATAGTTAATTTTAGTTTTTGACAAATTTTGTTTAGTTCATGTACTTGTTTTCTTTTATTCAATTGATTAGTTTAGTCGATTATATTTATGACTCCAAATCATCAATATTAATTGATATGTGGTTTGTATTGTTTCAAAGGTCAAATAATATTTAGCGCTTGATTAAGTTCGTCTTAATTTTAAATGTTTTTAAAGTTTCAGTGCTGGTAAGATCTAAAAGGTTTCGGTTTATCACTTTGGTCATCCTTTGTCAAATTCAATTTCAGAGGCCATTGGAAAATCATAAAGTTTGGCCTCTACCTTCACCTTTATCATTTTTGTTGATTACTAAAAAAAAATAAAATTACTTTGTAATTTCATTTTCTTTTGTTTTGCTTGGTATTTTGTTTATTGTGTTTTGTTGTTTTTCAAAATAATTTCTTTTATTTTAAAATAAAATACTTTTCTCAAAATGTTTCTCATAAAAATTTAGTTTAAAAAAAAATCCATTTAGAGTCCTTAGAATCCAAATCTCATTTTCTTAAAATAACATGCAACCATTTTTTTTTATCGGTTCGCATCTATCTGGGTTTTCAATGAAAATTTTGGTTTTGAATAAAATACGAACTAAAGCTTGTGGTCCCAAATAAATGGGATGATTCTAGGCTAGATTTATGTATACCAATTGGGGAATTGGTGAAACCCCTACATAAGAAAAATTTTCGAAACTCTTCCTTGTTGCCAGTTTTCACTCAAACACTAACCCTTTAGATTTAAACTTCATTTTAGCAACTTTGGAATGTTTTTAAAAATTTTCCAAAACTTGTATGAATTTCCTTGCTTCTTAAACTTGAATTTAAAGTTTCGTTTGAGTTAGAAAGTCATTCTGGGATAGAATATATAAATGAGTCTTTAGGGGTCTCCGTTTTCACCCAGTTTTGGATATCCAAGATCTTTTTGTAAAAATAAAATGCTAGACGACTTCAATATTTTTCTCAATTCTAGGCTTCTTGAAATTGATCTTAGACACATAAAATATTAAAAAATATGCCTTTTTGAGTAAGATATGATTTTTCAAAGTTGTACCTACTGTGCATGATGGATTTTGGACATTTGATTAGCTTGAGTGTTTTAAAAATATTTTTGAGTACTATCCGACCCTAGATTTATTTTTTATATGATATAGACACTTTGAAATATATGTGTTATTTTTTTTTTTATGATTTTATGTGATCTTTTATTATTTTTAAAAAATTTGTTTATGCATGTCAATTTTTTTTGTTATCTAATCTAGACTTTGTAGAACCTTTAAGTATCTTTGCTGCAATCTGTCCTTTGAATGCGTGTTTGGATTTTGGTATGTTGATCTAGATGTGTAGGAGTTGTTTCCTGAAATTTTTCATAATTAAATTCCACTCTAAGCCTTTTTTTTTAGAAATTGTTTTGTGATGCTTCCTTTTCTAACTGCATGATGATGGTTTTATACTTTACTCGAAATTGTTTTTTATTTTTGGAGTCATTTGATTTATCTTAGGTCAATTTTGGCTTTGGTATTGTATATTAGACATAAACAATATGTTATATAATACATACTTGTCCTAACCATTCTAGCCTTTTTTGAGGAATCTTATAAATTATGCATGTTACCCAGGTACGCCCTCTATCACCCACTTTCTAAATCCTGTGAATATATTTGTCACTGTAAACTATGTCTATGTTTGATAGTACTTGGGTGTCTTGATATTTGTTTCATTGTTCGATTATTTCTGATAAAGCGCATGCTAGATTATATATTATTTGAACTAACTTTAGTGTCTTGTGATAGCGCATAAGAAGCAGTCCAGGTACACACCCTAAATTTTCTTTCTGAATTGTAATTGGTTTTCTTGTTTAGCATGTTATTTTTTGGAAATTACCTTAGTCTACCTAGGTAGCCTCAATCAACCAATTAATTGTCACGCTCCCCTTAACTTAGTCAGTAGAGACCTCTTTAGGGTTTAGAGGAGTGCTACCTCTTAGAGGTACCTTCCTAATAGGTAACTTGATCCCCGGACCCAAACTTGGGGTTTTCAAAGACATGTTTTTTTCCAAAATTGTGGAGTCACTTTTTTTTAGGGTTTTCTTTCTTATTTTTCCCTTTAAAATAAAAACAAAATAAGTGGCGACTTCGACTTTTCCAAAAATAATAATTTTTTCACGAAATAAAAGCAAGTCTCGTCGATCGAGTGGGGGTGCACGTGAAAAATACGGGTCCACAAATTGGCGACTCCATTGGGGATTTTAAGGATCAAGCTTGAACACTAGTTGAGGAAAATGTGGCATTTAATTGGTCGATTAGAGGGTACCTCATTTTTTTTAGGCAAGGTGATTTAGTTTGCATACTTGTTTGGTTTGCTATCTTAACATGTTTGATTGCCTTGAATGATCACTTGATTGTTTGCTCACTTCAGCATGATTCACCCTCACATATGATAGATAGGACTTTGATTTTTTGATATTTATCTGTTTCGCATGACTGCTTGTTGTATGAAAACCCTCCACTTGCATGATTGTATGATTGCTTGTCTTTGTTCACTATCTCACTTTAGATTTTAGGTTTTTCGGATGCGCCCACATCCTTTGTTGTGCACTTTAGATTGAGTGTTGAGATATGAGAGAGCCTTCACCATTAAGAAACCCCTTGGGAATGCAAGGAAGTGCATGTGTGGAGATGATAACCACCTTGCATGGAAGCACCCCGTCTCCTTAGAGTTGTGCAGAGGGTTGCATACCGCCGAAGGGTACGATCGCTTCTGCTAGGGATCCTTTAACCCACCCATTTTATCTTATAGAGCCACCTCAACCTTGTAGGCTAGCCTAGACCCAATTAGGATTTCATTCCTACACGTGGGTGCATCTGTGGACCTTCAAAGATGCCTTGGTTACAGTTGGGTTCGATTATCCTCTCCATAGCCTCATTTTGGCATGATCAAATACAAGTATCAGTCTGAGTATACTGATTACTACCAAAAAGTGCTATTTTGTAGACCTAATTATAATGGTTTTAAGCACCTTTGAGTAGTAATCATATTCATTTAACCCAATTAATTCATTAAGGTTCTTAGTAATTGGTTTTAACCATTTTGTGGCAAGTTTACATGTTTTTATCAGCTTATGAATCAATTCAAGCATGCCAAATGATGGAGGAGCTACTTGGACAAGTTATGGAAAAGCTTTTGGAAGCTCAAATTCATGAAGAACCAAGCTTTGGAGCTCCATAGCCCTTTGCCAAAGTCGTTCAAAGTATGCAAGGAAAGAACAATGGAGAGAGGAAAAACAGAGTGAAGAAAACAGAGGACAGCAGCTGTAGTCTTCTTGTACACTTTTGGAGCACTTCTCGAAGTCCATTTTCTACATTCTATATACCATTTCAAAGCTCAGGAAGTCAAGAATCCAATGCTTTAAACGGTGTGCGATTCGGAGTTGAAACGAAGGAGTTACAGCCATTTCAAGCAGATCACTCCAAGCTGAAGGAAGATTTTTGCACGGTTGCGAAATCAGCCTTTTGTTGCGAGAATTTCGCAGCCTTTTTGTACAGTGCACGGGTGTTCTCCTGAAGCTTCCCGATAGTTACGACCGACACTTTTGGATATTTTTCTTCAGATATTTTTGTATAAATTTCCATTCTTCTCCTTGTAAGCCACCAACCATAAGATTTCTTAACTAGGAAGGTTGGAAAAACGTCTCTATATATATTCCCTTGCATCCACTATATGAATATATATGTAATATCGATCAATATATAGAATATACAGAGCCTTGCTCTGTTTTTCCTTCTCTTTCATTTTTCATTTCTTTTTATTTCTAGCCAACCAAATTCTGAGGATTTTTCCTCAGAGGATGAGAGGCTAGGATCTTTGTCTCTTGGAGTGAAGAAAGCCGGGTAAGTTTCCATATGCATGAATTGGAAGTTTTGTTGTTTTAGTTTTTAATGAAGAGAAAGTGTGACCCGTTAATGGTTTTTATCTTTTTAGTTAACTTAAAACGCCTTTAAATCACCTGGGCCAACACTTGGTAAGGCAAGTGATCTCCGTCCATGGAGATTCACTAGTTTACCCCTTGCGAGCCTTTGGGAGGTGGTTTGAAGGTAGGATTTTCTAGAATAGCCAACACTTGGTAAGCTTTTGGACTCCAAGGAGACATCCATTAGTTATCTCTTGCGAGCTTTTGACGGGTAATCCAAGGTTAAAGATCACCTTGAATGGCAAATGCTAGGTGAGAGGCACGAGCCATTGCAAGGTGCATCAGTGAGAGGGATTTAGTGTCTGAACCCATTAATGGGAAGCATCTGTACAACACCGGTTGGAGAAGGAACTATATGTTAATTCTCTAATGCGAGGAAAAGAAACAAGTGACCGGAACTCCCTTTTTGTATGAGGAATCTGAGCCTAGTGATCTGAAACTCCAAGAAACACTTTTCTTCATAAGTAATTCCCATTACTTTCTTTTTAGTTAGTTTAAAACCAAACCTTTTTCTTTCAAACATCTTTATGTTTTCCTTTAAAGCTAATCTTGAAATGAAAAGGCACCAATTCATCTTTGAATTAATATCAATTGTGAAGTGAAAACCCATCCCAGTGGACGATCCTAGAGCCACTATGCTATAGTAGCTTTGTCTTTGCTACCCTAGTATATGGTGTAATAGGTTATAAATTTTGTTGATTACTCCCTCAATCAAGGAGCACCAGCTGGACATGAATCAGCTGAGACACCAATTGGGCACGAATCATATACATGGGTTGTATGCTTGATTACCTTTTAGTCGATTCCTACAAAGCTACTCCTATACAGCGTCTCACCCAGTGTTTCCATGTTTATAGGAGTATTTTTATGCCCAATTTAGATTCGCCTTCATGGACTAGAGTTAGAGGCAAGTTGATCAGAGCACCAGATTAGCTAGACCAGAGAGTAGATTAGAGAGATATGGACTCACAGGTAGTCACAGTTGACCATTTTGCCACGGCTATGGCTTCGATTCAAGAGGTCATAGCCGGCCTCGGCTAGAGGATAGATGGGCAACACACCCAACAGATCCCGTCTCAGGATAGCGTGCAGTATGACCTTGCAGTACCACCACCATCTCCACTCAGTTAGTCAATTCCACGCCCTGCACCGTATTTTTTGCATAGTAAGACTGATGTTACTCCACCTCCTGTTATAGCACCCATTCCAGCCTCAGAGGATACACATGCTTGTATGGATAGACTCGAGCAGAGGATGAGACAAAAGAGGGTTTTGAATGGAGCTATCAGTTGGGATGATTTTGATGGAGCACCGGTAGCTAGTTTACTGGCCCAGTTCAGGATTCCAGAGATTGAAAGGTATACGGGCATAGGTTGCCCTAAGATTCATTTAAGGCTATACAGTAGTGGGATGAGAGCTCATGGGTTGGATAAGGCCCACTTGATTATGCTTTTCCCTATGTCCTTGAGTGGTACAACACAACGTTGGTTAGCTTCTTTAGATGATTCATGCCATAGAACTTGGGATGATTTAGCCCAAGAGTTTTTGAGATAGTTTGCATTTAATATTATCATTGATGTCTCGAGGAGAGAGCTAGAGGCCTTGAGACAGGGACCAGATTAGTTAGTGACTTCGTTTATCTCCCGATGGAGGGAGAAGATCGCTCAAATTGTTGATCGTCCTTCAGAGAATGATCAAATTGGTATGATTTTGAGGAGCTTACAACCTAGATTTGACAAACATTTGATGGGATTTCCTCATATGGATTTTGGATCCTTGGTCCAGGCTCTGTATGGTATAGAGGAGGGCATTGCTAGAGGATTGTGGCCTGAGTCTTCCCCTTTTGACTCAAAGGGGAAAAAGCTCTCAGGAGGACAATGACCAAGAGATGTGGGTACTATGAGTTCAGTAGGATCGAGATCTCCCAGGCGCTGTCAAACATTTGGGCAGACTTCAAGAGCCTATTACCCATAGCGTTATGTTTAGTATAGACCGTCTAGGCCTATGACTCCTACATACCTATACCCGACCCTAGAGCCTGTTTTTGCTGCACAGGTCTTAGAGAGACGTTCTATCTTATACCCTCGACCCCAAGCCCCACATACTGTTATTCCTCTCGTACAAGGGCCGACATGATAGTTCTCCCAGTTAGGTATGCCTTTGAGTCGAGCTTTCTAGAAGCTCATGGAGGGTGGTTTGTTGACTCGGTTGGCTCCTAGGCTTGTACCCCAGCCCGTGCCACCACGCTTTTGGATGGATCTGCATTGTTCCTACCATCAGGGTCTAGGGCATGACACGAATCATTGCTCTACCTTGAGATATGCTATACAGGACTTGATAGATCAGGGTTTGGTTAATTTGGGGCAGCCAAGTGTAACCACGAACCCTCTACCAACTCACTCTACGCATGTAGTGCCACCACCCCTGAACGGTATCCATCACATAGATTTTGTAGAGGATGACAACATACACATGATGAGTTGGGATGATGGATTGCCAGAGCCGATTGTTTGAAATGATGGTTATGAGATTGACACAGTGGGTTCTCAGACTTCTACACCATTCAGTTTGATTTCAGATTGGGTACCATTTGAGTTGACTCCTACTGCAACATTGGGTACAGCACGTCAGGGCCCATCAGTCCCATTTATCCTTCGACTAGATGATGATGATTCAGAGGGGAGAGATGTACAGATTGTGACCCACAGCGGGAGAGTAGCTCAACTCCCATCTCTAATAGCCAGGCCATTTGATGGGGCAGTTTCTCATGAGGAGGTCAGGAGAGAGGATGATGAGCTTGAGGCAGTTACAAAGTACATAGGCCCGCATATCTATTTGGAGTTTGCTAGCATTTTCTAGTACTCATAGAGGTGCATTGATTCAGGCTTTGAGCCAGATCCGAGTTGAGACCACCACTACTTCGGAGGGGTTGATTCATATGATGACGGTCGACAGGGCCACATGTATTGTGTTTTCAGATTATGACTTGCCACTTGAGGGTTCAAACCATACACGCCCTCTATATATTACAGTTGGTTGTTCAGGCCACAGAGTTCCATCCGTCATGTTGGACAATGGCTCGGTCTTGAACATCTGCCCATTGGCTACTACTATTGCCCTTGGTTATGCACCTTCAAACTTTAGTCCCTCTACACAGACGGTCAGAGCACATGAAAGTACTAAAAGGGAGGTCATGGGTACTTTGATGATAGAGTTGTTGATTGGTCCAACTACATTCCCCATACTATTCCAAGTTTTTAGGATTCCCACGTCCTTTAACCTGCTTCTAGGTCGACCTTGGATTCATAGGGTTGGGGCTATTCCATCTCCCTTTCATCAGAATGTGAAGTTTATACATGACAAACAGGTCATCACAGTACAGTCTCCTAGAGATGTGTTTGCCTCTTCCGAGCCGGTGCTTCAAATTAGTCACAGTGAGGACGACTTATTTTTTATTGGGTTCACATTTGATGAGGTGCAGACTATTGAGGTCGAGGACTTCTGCAGAGATTTTGTAGCTATGTCATTTGATCAGCATAGCAGTACGATGGTGCTTGACATGATGAGGGGTATGTCTTTTATACCTGGCATGGGGTTGGGACGACGACAGCATGAGCCTATGGAGTTTGTAGCTACTGTAGATCATGATGCACCATTTGGGTTTGGGTTTGTTCCTGCAGAGGCTAACTATAGATATATGGCACGACTGTAGAGAGAGAGAGTGAGAGCCCGTCTGACCTGCACACCATTCGATTATCTTATTCATCTTTATAAGATGAGCTTGGCAGATTACTTCGGCAGAGGATTAGAGGTTCATCCTCATATGAGAGATTTTGGCGTTGTGATTGATATAGAGGGAGTGGATGGGCTTCAGCATTAGTTTCACTATTTATAGTTAGGAGATGAGACTTCTGGCGCACTAGTTTCAGTGATGATTGTTCCTTCGTCACCAGATCAAGCCAACTTCTTATTGTTGTGCTTTCCAGAGGAGACTACTGATTGTGGAGTTGATGTTGAGCCTACTGGGATGATTGATGGAGTTGTTCCTCATTATGATTATTGGGATGAGATGGATATGACGAGTATAAGTCAAATCATTGAGAGGGTTCAGCCTGAGTCTGCTTCACCATTCGACCTGTTCAGGGTGTCTGCTATCGAGATTGCTGAGGAGATCCAGACAATCCTTGCTCCAGAGCTTATGGAGGATGTTGCAGTTGGTGATGATTTGTTTGAGGACACTTTTAGATCTATTGAGGAAGCGTTCGACATTGTGGACCCACCTCTTTCATTTGACATTTTATCGGGATTCATTTCCTGTCCTGACGATGTTTATGATTCCGCATTTATGGATTTGAGTGTTTTCGAGTATTTGCCTGTCTCTTGTGATAGTATTTGTATATTTGCATTCCACTCACTCACTCCACAAATACTTGATATAGATGATGAGATCGTGCAACCTAATTCAAATAGAGACTCTTTTGATCATGACTCAGATCCCATAGATGAGAGAGTTTCACCTGCTATAGGGGATGTTGAGACTGTTGATTTTGGCATAGAGGATCAGCCTAAAGAGCTGAAGATTGGTTCACCCCTGTCTACAGACGAGAGGGATAGACTTATTCATTTACTCAGATCATATTTGGATGTATTTGCATGGTCCTATGAGGACATGTCGGGTCTCGATCCCTCTATAGTCCAGTACCATTTGCCTATCTTGCCACATGTCAGACCAGTTAAGCAAAAATTGAAGCGATTGCACCCACGTTGGAGTCTACAGGTGAAAGAGGAGATTCAAAAACACCTTAGTGTTGGATTTATATTAGTGGTTGAGTATCCAGAGTGAGGTTATTCACCCTTACTTAAAGACTAAGGAATCCTATGATAGGTGGATTACAAGGAGAGTTTGTGGATTTAGACATCAAATATCTAGAGCAAAATGTCCCAAAATATCTCAAAATTTCGGTCGGAAATATCAGGAAGCTTCAGGAGAACACCGCTGCACTGTATACTGAGAGAAAAACTCTATAGGTAAGTGCTATCAGAAGGTCCGGATATGTCTATCCGGAGAAGTTGAAACGTCCTCCTCTCCCATCCGGATGTGAGATATCTGGATGTAAAATGTTGGCGCACGGAATTCCGGATGTGAAATGTCCCGCGCCGCCAGGCTATCCGGATCAATTCCATCCGGATTCCCCCAAGCGGAAAGGCGGTGCAATGCTATCCGGATTCTCTCAGGGAGAAGCACACGACACTCGTGAACATCATACCCGGACGATAGCATATCCCTATCCAGATATGTTGTCCGGATGGAAAACATTGACTAAAGCAAGCAAGCCTTGCTACAGCCCACGCTCCGCCGTTCTCCAATGGTGTGTCCGGACGCCTTGTCCGGACATCTTTGCCATGGATTCCAAAGAACTCTCCTCAATCTCTGATTGCTTTGGTGATCAAAAAGCTATCAAAACACCAAAATTTAACACAATTTGATTAGAATTGATTGCAAGGGTCCTTAATATGTTAATTGGGTTAAAAGGTGATAACTACTACTTAAAAGTGATTAAAAGAGTTAATTACAGGCTATCAAATAGCACTTTTTGAGTGGTAATCACATGCTTAGGCCTATCAGAGAAAGATGGCTCATTCTTTCAGGAAACGGGTTAAGCCTAGACCATTACAGAAAGGAGATTTAGTTTTAAGGATTCTCATAGGCTTAGTTGGAGACCCCAAAGGGAATTTCAGACCTAGTTGGAATGGGCCTCATGTTATTCGAGAGTTACTTCTAGAAAGGCTGCATGGTTGACTAACTTAGATGGAAACCAGTTTTTAGAGCCTACCAATGTGGATCAGTTGAAGAAGTATTACGTTTGAGATTATGGTCGCAGTATAGGTGACCATCATTTCGATTAGCCTTACACTTTATCATCTATATTGATATATTAGATCGTTGCTAGCCCATTAAGCCTCACGTTGTATGCTATAGCCTTTTCTTTTTCTATTGCCTTGCTTATCATTTCTACACCAGGGTTGGGGCCCTTTGATGTATAGTTATGCTTTTTTAGGAAAGTCTCATGAGCTTTGGACTTATAGGCTTATATTTTTCATCTTTTCTATTATCACCTCACCACCCCGTCTGTTACGTTCCACTATTTTCACATTTTCATCTCTATCTTGGCTTTCATTATTGGTTTGTTACACTTCATATTCTTTTCCCTAAGAATGTTGATTTTTCACATATTGATGCATAGAGGGCAGTCGTATCACCCCTTTCATTCCATCATTTAGGCATTGATTTGAAGATTTTAGCTTGAGAGGTTGTCTCATGGGTTGGGGTTCATGTATTCATTAGTGATTGGAGAGCATTCATTCATTCTGTTTAGTTTCTCATTGGAGTAAGACTTATTGATGACCAGGGTATGCGCACGCCAAAAAAAAAAGTGATATGTTTGTACTTGACATCCTACTCCATTGAGCATGTGTTGTTATTTGAGGGTTGTTTATTGGATTTATCATTGACGGTTTGTGCGAGTTTTCCATGAGAACTTTTCATTCCTTGAGCCAATCTTGTCATGCATTTGGAGTGTGGAGAGTTCATATGAGAGATCTATGATATCCTATGCTTCTTGGATCATAGTTGATATGTATTAGGTATGAGAGATGAGTAACCTTTTACTAGGGTCTCCGAGTCATTGTCTTACCCACCATTCCATCATTAGTGATATGACTTTCCTTTATTGTACTGATGTGGGTTGATCATCATTCATTCCACTTTCTTATTGCCTTCTTTTATGTGTCATCACCTTTATCTAGATCTTTGTTCCATTTTTTATCCATTTCCTACATACTGATACACGTTTCTAATTTGAAACCTTTTTCACATCATTCACATGTTTCATTGATGGTTTGACCACTTATCTTTTCTTTTGTTTCTCCATCGACATTTCCTTTTATTACTTTTAGGTCCATGACTCATGAGATTTTTTCTATGCATTATATCTTGTACACGAGGGTATGGGTTTGATAGTTGGGTATTTGAGCCTAGTTTCCCTTCGTTTCTTTCACCTTATTGCCCTGGCCTACGTTACGTCCTGTGTCTTAAGACCACCCTGAGGCCGCGAGATCAGACGTTATCTTTGATAGTTTTCACTTGGACAGGCTTATGTAGATTGGTTGAAGTATAGTCGTTACCATGTTTTCTTTTATAAGAAATACTTTTGGAAGCATTTGGTTTCTCCCTCCTGCTTGATATATCGATGTTTACTGGATTTTTGAGTTGGAGACAATCCATAGATGATGTTAGATTCATCCTTTTGTTGTGCATCAAATATCCACACTGGGGCATATTTTCCCTTTGCTCTGAGATCCTTAGTTGTGGTTGGGTTGTGTGGCTATCCTTGATCTTGATCATTGAGATGTTTGATTGATGTTATCAGGTGATTGATTGACGTTGACAGATGCTTGGTTGACGATGTCATGTTGTGTACCAGATATCCATATTGGGGCATATTTCCCATTTGCTCTAAGATCCTTAGTCATGGTTGGGTTATGTGGCTATCCTTGATCTTGATCATTGAGATGTTTGATTGATGCTATCAGGTGATTGATTGACGTTGATAGATGTTTGGTTAACGATGTCATGTTGTGTACCAGATATCCATACTGGCGCATATTTCCCATTTTCTCTGAGATCCTTAGTCGTGGTTGGGTTGTGTGGCTATCCTTGATCTTGATCATTAAGATGTTTGATTGATGTTATCAGGTGATTGATTGACGTTGATAGATGTTTGGTTGACGATGTCATGTTGTGTACTAGATATCCATATTGGGGCATATTTCCCCTTTGCTCTGAGATCCTTAGTCGTGGTTGGATTGTGTGGCTATCCTTGATCTTGATCATTGAGATGTTTGATTGATGTTATCAGGTAATCGATTGACGTTGACAGATGTTGGGTTGACGATGTCATGTTCTTTGTTGTGTACTAGATGTCCATACTGGGGCATATTCCCCTCTCCTTGATGAGATTGTGCATAAATGGATGTTTATTGTTGGTTGTTTACCTTATGATTCTGACATCAGATACCATACTGGGGCATGCTGCTCTCCTTGATGAGACTTTGTTTGCGCAGTAGTACGAGGATGGATGATAGGTGTTGGTTATTCATCTCATGACTTTGACATCAGATCTTATACTGGGGCATATTTCCCTATTTTCTTTGGGTATCCTTCAGATTAGGACAACGGTCAACTTGGCTTTAGATTGAGTACTAGTATGGGGCTTTCGACGTTTGACTATATCAGGACCCCCCTACATGGATTTGTTGAGATAAAGATAACTTGCATCAAGTTTCATTCGAGGAGCATAGGTGGATCCTTTAGCTAGATGCTCATGAGATAGATTGCTTTCGTCATTGATTACCTTGCAAATTGGGTTATCCAAATGAGCAGTATTTTTGTGCACTTCGAGATATGCTTTTAAATGAGTTGTGATACACATTCTGAGGTTTACTTTTTGAGTTTTGTCGCCAGTATAGCTTGTGAGACATGGAGAGTTCATTTAGTTAAGATTTTTCAAAGGTTCGCCATGATGCATCGGTTTCGGACTCATTGATTTCAGCTGATGATTGGTTTACTAGTTGTTTTAGCAGTGTGAGCACCTTAGATACTGGGGCATATTTCCTTTCCTAAGCCTAGTAGTCCCACCCTCGGCATTTCGAGTATACGTCTTTGAGCTTATTTACTTCATATCCACTTCTGAGTTGGTCTTCATTTCTTTTTCATTTAGAGCCTAGAGCTCTCGACCTAGAGTCGATTTTCATTTATGACCCAAAGCCATTTCTTTTACATTTAGAGCCCAGTGCCCTCAACCTAGAGTTGTTTTTCATTTATGACCCAGAGTCATTTCTTTTCCATTTGGAGCCCAGAGCTTTCGACCTAGAGTCGATTTTCATTTCTGACCTAGAGTCGATTTTCATTTATAACCCAGAGTCATTTCTTTTTCATTTAGAGCTTAGAGCCCTCGACACAGAGTTGATTTTCATTTATGACCCAAAGTCATTTCTTTTCAATTTAGAACCTAGAGCTCTCAACCCAAAGTCAATTTTCGTTTATGACCTAGAGTAATTTCTTTTCCATTTAGAGCCTAAAGCTCTCGACCCAGAATCGATTTTCATTTATGACCCAGAGTCATTTCATTTTCATTTAGAGCCCAGTGCTCTTGACTTAGAGTCGTTTTTCATTTATGACCCAGAGTAATTTCTTTTCCATTTAGAGCCAGAGCTCTCAACCTAGATTTGTTATTCATTTATGACCTAGAGTCATTTCTTTTCCATTTAGAGCCCAGAGCTCTCGACCTAGAGTCGTTTTTCATTTATGACCTAAAGTCATTTCTTTTTTATTTAGAGCCTAGAGCTCTTGACTTAGAGTCATTTTTCATTTATGACCCAGAGTCATTTCTTTTTCATTTAGAGCCCAAAGCTCTCGACCCAAAGTCGATTTTCATCTATGACCTAGAGTCATTTCTTTTCCATTTAGAGCCCAAAGCTCTCGACCCAGAGTCGATTTTCATTTATGACCCAGAGTCATTTCTGTTCCCTTTAGGGCCTAGAGCTCTCGACCCAGAGTCGATTTTCATTTATGACCTAAATTCATTTCTTTTTCATTTAGAACCTAGAGCTCTCGATCGAGAGTGAATTGTCATTTATGACCTAGAGCCATTTCTTTTTCATTTAGAGCCCAGAGCTCTCGACTTAGAGTCGTTTTTCATTTATGACCTAAAGTCATTTATTTTTCTTTTAGAGCCTAGAGCTCTCGACCTAGAGTCATTTTTCATTTATGACCTAGAGTCATTTCTTTTTCATTTAGAGCCCAGAGCTCTCGACCTAGGGTCGTTTTTCATTTATGACCTAGAGTCATTTCTTTTTTATTTAGAGCCTAGAGCTCTCGACCCAGAATCGTTTTTCATTTATGACTTAGAGTCATTTCTTTTCCATTTAGAGCCCAGAGCTCTCGACTTAGAGTCGTTTTTCATTTATGACCCATAGTAATTTCTTTTCCATTTAGAGCCTAGAGTTCTCGACCTAAAGTCTTTTTTCATTTATGACCCAGAGTCATTTCTTTTCCATTTAGAGCCTAGAGCTCTCAACCTAGAGTCGTTTTTCATTTATGACCTAGAGTAATTTCTTTTCTATTTAGACCCTAGAGCTCTTGACCCAAAGTCATTTTTAATTTATGACCCAAAATCATTCTTTCCACATAGAGCTTTAAGCTCACGACATAAAGTTGTTCCATTTTTTGTGATTGAGATCCCGTGTTCCAAGCTTACTCTCGTCATGTGCTAGGACAAAATCTCTGGTCCTTTTCTTTTAGTTCTTCGGTATAGTTCACTTCATTCCACTCATTGTTCGTATTTTACTCACATTCCCTACACTCGTGATCTCTACCGAAGAGGGGCATATTTGTAGACCTCCATTTTGTCCTCGTAGTACATGTCCTATTAGGTATTTGTTCAATACTTTACAGCAATTCCCTGGTGACCCATTACTACTTGTGTAACCTATCTTTTCTAAGCACCTTGGGAACTTTGGTTGAAGGATTTACCTAACCCCATTATGACTCTTAGCAGCCCTATTTAGGCATCACCCTAGGTCCACTTAGACACATTAGGCCCATTAGGCACCACCTTAGGCCCATTTAGGCACTTTAGGCCTGTCAGGCACAACCTTAGGCTCATTAGGCACCACCCTAGGTCCAATTAGGCAACTTAGGCCCATTAGGCACTCTAGGCCCACTTAGGCACCTTAGCCCCATTAGGCGCCACCCTAGGCCCACTTAAGCCCATTAGGCACCACCTTAGGCCCACTTAAGCACCGTTGGCCCACTTAGGCACTGTAGGCCCACTTAGGCACCTTAGGCCCACATAGGCACCTTAGGCCCACTTATGCACCATAGGACCACTTATGCACATTAGGCTCACTTAGTCACCTTAGGCCCACTTAGGCACCACCCTAAGCCCACTTAGGCACCACCTTAGGATCACTTAGACACCTTAGGCCCACTTAGGCATCCTAGGCCTATTTAGGCACACTAGGCCCATTTAAATACACTAGGCCCATTAGGCATCCACCTTAGGCCCACTTAGGCACCTTAGGCCTACTTAGGCACCTTAGGCGCACTTATGTACCATAGGCCCACTTATGCACCTTAGGCTCACTTAGGCACCTTAGGCCCACTAGGCACCACCTTAGGATCACTTAGGCACCTTAGGCCCACTTAGGCATCCTAGGCCCATTTAGTCATCCTAGGCCCATTTAGGCATCCTAGGCCCATTTAGGCACCCTAGGCCCATTTAGATACACTTGGCCTACTTAGGCACCACCTTAGGATCATTTAAGCACCTTAGGCCCACATTAGGCACACTAAGCCCACTTAGGCACCTTAGGCCCATTAGGCACCACCTTAGGCCCATTTAGGCACCTTAGGCACCATAGGCCCACTTATGCACCATAGGCCCACTTAGGCACCTTAGCCTCACTTAGGCACCCTAGGCCCACTTAGGCACCTTAGACCCATTAGGCACACCCTAGGCTCACTTAGGCACCCTAGGCCCATTTAGGCACCCTAGGCCCATTCAGATTATTTTTTGCATGGATGCATGGCTCGTATAGCTTGCATGTGCTTGATTTTATTTTTTTGCTTTTTTATCTCTCTCAATTTATTAGTTTTATTCATTTATTTACTTATTTTTAGAAAATTGCATGAGCTTAATGATTATATTAATTTCGTTTTTATTTATCTATTTATTAATTTATTTTGATAGAAAGTTGCTTAAGTTGATAATTCATTTTAGTTTTGCATGTGATCTATATTTTTAATTTCATTTAAAATTGCATATTTTGGATTTTTTTTTTTTTAAATTCTTAGTCACACGCTTTTTTATTTATTATTATTATTCTAACTCTTAGTTTTCTTTTATTTGTATTTTTATTTTCCTTTTATTATTTTTATTATTTATTTTGCATGGGATTCCACGTGCTCCATATGGGAAAGAAAGGGAGCATGCATGGGAAAGGGAGCATGCATGGGAAAGGAAGGGACCATTTTAGAAAAGAAAATTGGGACAGTCGGCTGGTGATTGGAGAAATAGAGGAAGAAATAAAAGAAAAACTCACTAGAAAAGGAAGATGGAGCGTGAGTGAGTGGGATTGAGTTGAAAAGGAAAATGGTGGTTTGAAAGAAAAGGAAAAACGCACCATTAAGGGAAAGATTGGTAGTCGCACTTAAGGAAGGTTGAAAAGAAGGCGATTAGAAAAGGAAAAGGTGCGATCGTACCGAAGAGGAAAAGAAGATTTGAAAAAAAAAAAAAAAGTTATTTTTGTCTGAGGACGTTAGGGGGGATTTTCTATGGGGTTTTCTCTCATTTTTGAGACAACAAACATCATAGCGACACCATACCACACTTCCACTTTCATCCCTCTCCACAAATATCTCTCATTCCTAGGGTTTTAGCCACATCTCAGACCCTATTCCATCGAGATTTTATTTTATTTTTTTTCTTTTCCGTTTGGTGTTCTCTCATTTTCTCAAACTCCAAGCAAGCATCTAGTGGCGGTTGGGAGGCTTCTTTCTTTTTCGACTTTTCCGGTGTAGATCGATCGAAGTTTCGAAGAACTACTCTGAAAATCTCAAGTTCCGGAAAGGGTAAGATCTGGTAGTGGTCGAGTAATTTATTGAGTAATTTTGAGTCATAAGTTTTTTTTTCTGCCATTTCGACAATCATTGTTTTTGGATCAGTAGAGTGCTTAAATTTTGAAGAGTTTGGTATATTTTGTCTGAATCAATTTGGATTGGAGTAGTTTTTTTTTCTTTAGGAGATGTTTGATGATTACAACGTTTTTTTTTTTTTTTATGTTGAAGTGCTTAATAGTGACTTGATTACTACTCAAAAAGAGCATATTTTAGATAATAATTCTCATGAGTTTCACGTCTTTTGAGTAGTAATTATGCCTAAAACACTCAATTAGCATGTTGTTGTCCTTGCAAGAGTTACTAACAAGTTTTATGAAGTTTTGGAGTCATTTCAAGGTATGATTTTGATAAATTGGTGAAAAAAGAGATGAATCAAATTGAAGAAAACAAATAAAGTTGATGATGATCCAAATGCATAATGAAATAAGCAATGCAATCGGTTTGGATTGGGATTTGGAGCTTAATTAAAGGTGGTGGAGATGGATTAAAAATGAAGAAATGGGAGAAATTGCAAGGAGGAGTCGAAAAAGCATGTTTTTCAATTTCGCATGACCATGCGAAATTTTCGCATGACCATGCGAAATTTTCGCATAGTCATGCGAAATGAAACAGAATAGGCTTGGCTGTAGCACATAAGGGAAATGTGAAAAGTGATTTCGCATGACCATGTGAAATTTTCGCACAGTCATGCGAAACGCTCCAGCAAGACGAAATTGCAGCTAATGGACTTTCCACTTCGCACCATCATGCGAAATTGCTAGGGGCTCGTGCGAAAATGCATTTTCTCCAGATTCCTTGATGAAAAAGCCTCCGGAAGACCTCTTAGATGATGCCAAGTGTCCACTTGACCTTGGCCTATAAATAGAAACGTGATTGACTCATTTGGAGACTTTTGATACATTTTCTAATTGTAGAACTTTTCATACTTCTTCTCTCTATATAATTCTCCACTTTCCTTCAATTTCTCTTATTTTCTCGGTAGCCAAACATGTCTTGTGAGATCAAATCTCCAAGCATGAGTGGCTAAATCTCGTTTTTCTCGGAGGAGGGATGATCTAGAGGCAAAATCTATGGTGAATTAGAGAATTGAGCTTGAATTGCAAAGGTAATTTGATCCAATTGATTGATTAATTGAAATTTAAGGATTTTTCTCTTCAAATTGTCTTGGATGATTACTACAATGCAAGTTAGATAGATTCATCAAATTCTTAATGCTAGATTTGATGAAATTGAATAGTTGCATAGTATGAATCATTGGAAGATAATTTAAGATGAATTGAATATATGATTCACATTGATCTCTTGGATTAGATTACCCAATTTGAAGAGAAATTAGATCTAAACCTAAAGCTAAATAAAAAATCGGTTTAGATGAAAATTTAGGTTTTCAATCTAACTTGATGAAAATTAGATCTCAACACCCATTCACCATGGAAATTACTCTCTAGAAAATCCTAACTTTGAGAATCTCACATCTTATTAATTTTCTTCTCTTTTACACTTCATTTTCATTTCAATTTGAATACATTGCTATCTTGAGATTTTATCATGCAATTTCAAGTAAATTTCACTTGATCGCCATCATTTCTTATCATCTCGTTCAAGCCTTAATAATCGAGAATAATTCATCCTTGTGGACGATACCTAAATACCACTATACTACAGTAGTTTGTACTAAAACCACTTTTTGATCGAGTACAAATTGCTATAGAATAGTGAATTAGGTTATAAATTTTGTTTTGATCCAATAAACGGCAAAATCCGAGCGATCATGACTGAAAACTAAAAAGTACTAGAGTCTGCATAAAAAATGGTGGTCCCCGCCAATTGGCAAAGTCGACAAGCTGCCTTGTGGGGCCCTGTCATAGCTTGATAAACCTTTTGAAAAAAAAAAAACAAGGTTTTTTTTATATTTAAATCTCTTATCATAAATGACATCATCCAAGACTAGTTCGGCAGGATTCCAAAACTCTTCAGAGAAAAAGCTAAAGAGCTTTACCTCAAAATCACGGTTTCAACCTTCCCCCCAGTCCATCAAATCACTGCCTGTTGGTTTTAAGTTTATAGGTTCACCTACTTCTGGTGTCTCTGGACAATCTGATGATGTAAATATAGAAAATAGTAATGTGATATGTGATATCATTCCTGAAAATGGTGATTTAAGTGGTGCATTGGTTTGGGTAATTCTTGATGATAATGGAAAAGTTAGAATTTTTAAGAGTTTGGATAATTTTTTTTTATGATATTTTAAAAGTTAAAATTTTGATTAGTATTATTTTTTGCTCTCAATTGGGAAATTCATAATTTCATTTAGTTTATTTTTAATTTATCTTTTATTTTAGATGTTATTAAAATTCTAGTTTATTAGTTCAATTGATTCCATGCTACTATTTTCATATCCAAAGTTTGTTAATTTTAATTCATGATTCATTTTTTCAGTTTATCAGTTTTAGAATTTAAGTTGGTTAATTTATTTCATTTCGCATTGATATATTCATGTTTAAAAAAAATAAAAAATAAAAAATAAATTTATTTATTTTTTACTCTAGTTTTGATTGATCTTGTTTTAGTTGTTATTTTTTAGAATTTTAATTAGTTTGATTGGTCTCATACTATTGGGTTCATGTTTTAAGGTTATTAATTTCAATTTTCTATTAATTCTATGCTTAGAATTGTAATCAATTAGTTTAATCTATTCCCATGTTATCATTTCGTGTTTTAAAAATAGTTAATTTTAGTTTTTGACTAATTTTGTTTAGTTTATGTATTTTTTTTATTTTATTCAATTGATTAGTTTAGTCGATTATATTTATGACTCCAAATCACCAGTATTAATTGATATGTGGTTTGTATTGTTTTAAAGGCCAAATAATATTTAGCGCTTGATTGAGTTTGTCTTAAGTTTAAATGTTTTTAAAGTTTCAGTGCTGGTAAGATCTAAAAGGTTTCGATTTATCACTTTGGTCATCCTTTGTCAAATTCAATTTCAGAGGCCATTGGAAAATCATAAAGTTTGGCCTCTACCTTCACCTTTATCATTTTTGTCGATTACTAAAAAAAAACAAAAAAAATTTACTTTGTAATTTCATTTTCTTTTGTTTTGCTTGGTATTTTGTTTACCATGTTATGTTGTTTTTCAAATTAATTTCTTTTATTTTAAAATATAATACTTTTCTCAAAATGTTTCTCATGTAAATCTATTAAAAAAAAAATCCATTTAGAGTCCTTAGAATCCAAATCTCATTTTCTTAAAATAACACACAACCATTTTTTTTTTTATCAATTCGCATTTTTCTCGGTTTTCAATGAAAATTTTGGTTTTGAATAAAACACGAATCAAAATTTGTGATCCCAAATAAATGGGATGATTCTAGGCTAGATTTGTGTATACCAATTGGGGAATTGGTGAAACCCTACATAAGAATTTTTTTCGAAACTCTTCCTTGCTACGAGTTTTCACTCAGACACTGACCCTTTAGATTTAAAATTCGTTTTAGCAACATTGGAATGTTTTTAAAAATTTTCCAAAACTTGTATGACTTTTCTCACTTCTTGAACTTGAATTTAAATTTTGGTTTGAGTTAGAAAGCCATTATGGGATAGAAGATATAAACGAGTCTTTAGGGGGGCTCTGTTTTCACCTAGTTCTGGACATCCAAGATATTTTTACAAAAATAAAATACCAGACGACTTTTTAAATTTGATTCAATATTTTTTTTTTATCAGTTCTAGGCTTCTTGAAATTGATCTTAGACACATAAAATATTAAAAAATATGTCTCTTTGAGTAAAATATGATTTTTCAAATTTGTACCTACTGTGCATGATGGATTCTGGACATTTGATTAGCTTGAGTGTTTAAAAATATTTTTAAGTACTATCCGACCCTGGATTTTTTTTTTATATGATATAGACACATTGAAATATGTGTGTAATTTTTTTTTAATGATTTTATGTGATCGCTTATTATTTTTTAAAAATTTGTTTATGCACATCACTTTTTTATTTTTATGTAATCTGGACTTTGTAGAACCTTTAGGTGTCTTTGCTGCAATCTATCATTTGAATGCGTGTTTGGATTTCGGTATGTTGATCTAGATGTGTAGGAGTTATTTCCTAAATTTTTTCATTATTAAATTCCACTCTAAGCCATTTTTTTAGAAATTGTTTTGTGATGCTTCCTTTTCTAACTACATGATGATGGTTTTATTCTTTACTCGAAATTGTTTTTTATTTTTGGAGTCATTTGATTTATCTTAGCTCAATTTTGGCTTTGGTACTATATATTAGACATAAAAAATATGTTATATGATATATACTTGTCCTAACCATTCTATCATTTTTTGAGGAATCTTATAAATTATGCTTGCTACCCAAGTATGCCCTCATCACCCACTTTCTAAATCCTGTGAATATGCTTGTCACTGTAAACTATGTCTATGTTTGGGTGTCTTGATATTTGTTTCATTGTTCAATTATTTCTGAAAAATTGCATGCTGGATGATATATTATTTGAACTAACTTTGGTGTCTTATGATAGCGCATAAGAAGTAGTCCAGGTACACACCCTAAATTTTCTTTTTGATTTGTAATTGGTTTTCTTGTTTAGCATGTTATTTTTTTGAAATTACCTTAGTCTACCAAGGTACCCTCAATCAACCGATTAATTGTCATGTTTCCCTCAACTTAGTCAGTAGATACCTCTTTAAGGCTTAGAGGGGTGCTACCTCTTAGAGGTACCTTCCCAATAGGTAACCTGATCCATGGACCCAAACTCGGGTTTTTCAAAGACATGCTTTTTCCAAAACTGTGGAGTCACTTTTTTTTAGGGTTTTCTTTCTTATTTTAATTTCCTTTTAAAATAAAAATAAAATAAGTGGCAACTCCGAATTTTCCAAAAATAATAAAATTTTCACGAAATAAAAGCGAGTCTCGCCAATCGAGTGGGGGCGCATGTGAAAAATGCGTGTCCACAATGTGTTTATGCAAACAACTTATGATATTCTTGTCAGTCCCCATGAGATGTTTGATGGCAAGGGTAGGTCAATAAAATAAGTTGCCTTTAAGACTATTATGAATATGTCAAAAGAAACTCTTATTAAAGATCATATGATTCATATGATGGGACTCTTTAACAAGATGAAGATCCTTAAAGCTAATATTGATGGGGAAACCCAAGTTAACATGGTTCTAGAGACCTTATCGGATTTTTTCAAGTAGTTCAAGCTCAAATATTCTATGAATAAGATGGTGATGAGCTTAATTGAACTTATGAGAGAACTTTAGACAACTGAGGGTATTCTCAAGAAGTAAAGAGACATTCACATGGTGGTTAAGGGTTCTTTAGGTTCTTCTAGCTATAAGAAGAAGAACACTATAGAGACACTAAGCAAAAAGAGGATTTTAAGGGAAAAAGGAAGAAGAAGAGCAAGGGACAATGCAAGTCTTTCCTTTGTGGTTGGAAAGGCCAATGAAAGAAGGAATGCCTAAATTCCTAAAGAGATAGTTAGGTATGCATCATTCTCTTTTAGTTTAATCATGTTTAGTGGTGAATTTTACTAATTCTCGGTGGATAGATTTTGGGGCCACTGACTATGTTTATAATTCTTTACAACAACTAAGGAGAAACCTGAATGATAGGGACATATACCTAACATTAGCTTCTAAAGCAAGGGTTGTTGTGTAAGTAGTAGAAGATGTTACCCTTATCTTTGATGACAGAAATCTTTTAGAGTTAAAAGATTGTCTTTATGTTCTTAAGGCTAGAAAGAATTTGATTTCAGTTTCCAATTTATGTAAACTGAATTATTCATTGGCTTTTGATAATAAATAGATTTTTATTAAGATGAATGATTTGTTTATATGCTTAGAATCACTTATAGATAATCTTTATTGTGTGACTCCATTATCTATTGTACTAAGTAACGAGAATTGTCATATCTCACATAAAAGGAAGGAACCTAATATTAATCAAACACAACTTTAGCACTTATGCTTAGGTAATATTAATCTAAACAAGATCTAAAGACTAGTTAGATATAGAATATTACCTCCTTTGATTCTAAAAGATTTTCCAATCTACGAATCTTGTATGAAATGTAAAATGACCAAGAGGCCCTTTACTACTAAAGAATATAGAGCCTAGGAGTGTTTGGAGTTAGTGCATATTGACGTGTGTGGACTTTTTACTGTCCATGTACAAAGAGGGTATGAGTACTTCATCACATTTATGGATGATTAATATAGGTTTGAATATGTTTACCTAATGCATAGGAAGTTCGATGCCTTGGATAAATTAATTGAATTTGAGGTGAAATTGGAAAACCAATTAGGTAAACGTATCAAGGCACTTCGATCTAATCGAGGTAGAGAGTACATGTCTACTTAGTTTAATTCTTTCCTTAAGGAGCATGAGATTATATCCTAGTTGAGTGCACCTAGAATCTGCAACATAATGGAGTAGCGAAAAGAAAAAATTGAACATTAAAGGACATGGTGAGATTTATAATGGGTTTCTTATCGCTTTTTATATCCTTTTGGGGATATGCCTTGGAAACTGTTGTGTACATTCTTTACCTAATGCCTTATAAGTCAGTACCTTTAACTCCTAGGGAGATGTGGAAAGGATGCAAACCTAGTTTACAACACATTCACATCCGAGGGTGCCCAACACATGTGTTGAAACCAATGGTAGACAAGTTGGAAGCAAGGTTTGAGGTATGCTTGTTTGTAGGCTATCTAAAAGAGGTGAGAGGTTATTACTATGATATTCAAATCAGACAAAAAGTAATTGTTTATTACGTTCTACAAGAGGACAGATATGATGGTAACAAAAAAACGTGATATGATTGGAAAACACTTGAAGACACTCGCATATTAGCATGAGTACAATAGATCTAGCACGGTTCGCTCACTACCATTCTATTAAGTATCTAATACACTAGCCCATAATTGTGGTGAGGACGGATTGTTAGTATAACCCAGATAACATTCATGTATTAGGAGAGTCTTTTGACGCCAATTCATATGAGGCACTGAAGGATCAATCCCCACATTTACAATGAAGAGTAATGAGTCAGTGAATAATGTTATGCATGAAAGGAGCAATGATGGTAGGAGTTATAATCTATGTATTCTAATGTTGTCTAGGAGTCTTGATAAAAGCACGTTGGAAGGATAAACCAACTAGGGTGCAAGTAGGTCTGACCAAGATGGAGGTAGGGTAAATGGAAAGGTTGAGACTTATAAGGCTAGGTTGGTAGTGAAACCTGGTTTTGACTATGAGGAGACATTCTTATCGATATCCATGTTCAAATCCATCAGAATAGTCTTATCAATTATGGCACATCTTGATTATGAGATATGAAAAATGGATATCAAGACAATATTATTGAACGGTGACCTTGAAAAGAACATCTATACACTACAACAAAAATAATTTATGGTGTCACTATTTATGGTGTCACTTTTAAAATAATGACACCATATGACTTAAAATCCATAAAGGTGACACATCATATAAAATTTTTTAATTAGGATAGATGATATTAATTTTAAGTTTATAGTGTCAGTTTTCGAAAAGTGACACCATATAAAATAATTTTTTTAAAAATATTATAACTAAATGGGCCCACTTTGAGAATAATGATAGTATATAAAAAAACTCTTTGTTTCCACATACCCATAATCCAAAAAAAATCTCATTCCATAACCCATAACCATAACTTTCTTCTACCTCTCTTCTCACACCCATAGTTCACACACAACTGCTCTTCTCTACTTCGTGGACTCTCAGGTAACCCAAAATCTCTTAGATCTATCATTTTTTTTAATTAATGCCAAAATCTTTATTAGCATAACTAATTTACATTCATTGATTTGGTATATTTGTAATGTAGATTGTGTAAATAATGTTTTTTTTTATTGAGTTGCAGGAAAGTAAAAATTAGGTTTAACATTCCACCACATCTTCTATTTCATTGTTAAATCCATAAACCCCAAAATGAATGAAAATAAGATAAATGAATGATTTTTCAATATCTTTCATACACAAAATGAGGGATAAACATTTTACAGTATGAAATTTTCTTTTGATCTTACAAGAAATTTCCTTTGATGAGATTTTTTGTTTGTTTTCTAGGAATATTATAGTATATAGTGATGAGGATATGTATCGGTGATATTTGAAAAATAATTTTTTAGAAAATTATTCTCAATATTATCATCTCCCACAAAAGGAAAAATGAAATAGTTTCCATATCATGTTGGAGTTGGTTTAGAATGTTGGAATTAACAATGAGAAATTAATTTTATTTTCTATTTATTAATGTAAATGAATTGTTTTTTAAAATTTAAATAGAATGAAAATTTTTATAATTATAAAAATGATCAAATCTCATATTTTGATTTTTTTTT